>RJWH01009232.1:0-24239 GCA_004363575.1 Solenodon paradoxus | reverse complement strand
TTTGTGCGGGGCGGTACCATTCGATCTGGCCAGCTCTCCTTCAGGGAGCGCCCGCTATGTGCCAGGCGCTGTGCCAAGACTGATCTGTGTAATCCTCACAGACCCTCTGCTGTAGGCGCCTCTGCTGTTCCCCGCCCAAGGAGCGACGGGGTGTGGCCATTTGCCCAGGGTCATGCAGACTAGATCCCCCATCCCGATGCCCATTTAACCACCAAGCTACAGCGCCTCCCCATCGTGTCCACATCCGTTATAGCTCCGGGGGGCCTCCCAACTGCTCAGGGAGACAAAACAATCACACTGGTGGCTGGCATCCTGGTGCAATTAATGTGTGCCAAGCATTCACTGCTTCATTTCACTTTCCCAGTAGGCCTGAGAAGTTTATTACCCCCGTTTTACAGGTGAGGAAACTACAGCACACAAAGCTGAAGCGACTTGCCACAATCACAAAGAATATAGGGTGGCAAAACTGGAATTCAAATCTAGGCAGGCTGATTCCAGGGTCCATGCTTCTAGCTATTGGCCATTATTCATTCTACTCCTGCCTCGCCCTGGTGGCTGGAAGCCAGCCCAGGTCTTCTTTCACTATTCAACCCACCCATGTCCTGTCCCAACATCAGTTAGGAACTGCCTCTTACCCATACCTAAGAAAACTAAGTTCCTAAGCTAAAGTTGCCATCACATCCCCAGTTTCTGCCAGGCCTCTCAGAAATCCTTGCTCTCAGCATGGGCAGCCACTTGGAAGTCATTCTAGGCCAGCCTCCATTTTCCCAGGTAGGGAAACGAGGACCACCATGGCCAGAGGCTAGTCCAAGGAGGAGATGGCCTGGTGGAGACTGCGGGCGAGTAAGGGGGTGGGGGGGTCTCTGTAAACCCAGCTGTGCCTCCTGCCCGGCACCCCCCATTCAGACCTGGGGGATTGAGTGCCAAGGAGGGGCAGGAAGGGTTGAGAAGCAGAGCAGGCTCCTGTCCCCAGTGGCAGCGGGTGTCTGGGGCAGGAGGAGGCTATCTGATCCCTTCCACACTGCCCTGGCCGTGACCTCCCTCCCTCCCTCCACCTCTCCCTCCTCCCTCACAGCCAGGGTAGCCAGCACCCTGGACTGCAGCTGAGAACCCAGCGTTCTCCAACCTAGCCTGAATTCCTGTGGGAGGAGGCATGGGGGGAGAGGCTGGGCCAAGAGATTTAGGGCTAGGGGCACCCCAGGGCTCACCCCACTCTAAGCAGGCCAAGGCCAAGCCGCTTCCAACCTCACTGTTTCCTGCCTCTCTTCTCCCCATCTCTCAGTAACAGAGCTGCCTAAATTTGGCTCCAGGAGGGAATGGGGGAGGCAGCCGCAGGCGGGTGCTGTCAGAGGCCAGGGCGCAGCTCCCCGTCTAGCCTAGCCGGCTGGCATTTTTTCTGTCTGGAAGAGGGCAGGGGGGCCAGCAGCCCTCTCTGGGAAAGGAAGATATTCGTACCTTCTGACATGCACTGAGTAATGTGCAAACGACATGCAAACCAAGCTTCAAGCTTCAAATCAGCATCTCAGCCAGGGAACAGCTTGGGTGCTGCTTTGGAGCTGAGAACAGAAGGATGGCTGGCCAATTCCCCAGGGGCTCCAGTGGGGTAGAGGCACAGGGTGTCCAGGGCCAGGAGTTGGGGGATTCAGTGTCTCACCAGGTGTAGCTGCGTGGTTTATGCCAGTGGCTGGACACTCTGGGTCTCAGCCTAAGTCCAGGGTCATAGATTTTTCTGCCTGCTCTGACATAATGCTTGGCATATCCTGTCACATGTTAAGCATGTGAGTTCTGCAGCCGCTCTGCCAGGTTTGACCCCTGACTCTCCACTGGCCAACTGGATGAATTCCTCAACAGTAGGCAAATAGCTATTGGAATTAAGTATTCCTTTTAGACAGTCACTTCACTTCCCTAGAAGTTGGGCACAGGAACAGTCTGGAAAAACCTGGACTTTGGAATCAGACGTGGATTCTCGGTCTGGCTCAGTGAGCGAGTCTCTGTGGGTCTCACTCTTCTCATCTGAGAAATGGATTTAGGATCTCAAGGACAGCTGTGATGTCAATAAGCGGGCTTGGCAGGCAGTGGAAACTCCAGGGGGCTTCCCACTGGCATAATCTCATTACTTTCTGCATTCATTCAACTACTACTCTGTCCTGCTCCTATCTCCCTTCTTCTCTTTGTTCTCTGTCCTGCTTTTGTCATCTCTAGATGGTTCTACGCTTCTTGCAGTCTCTCTCCACTAGTCTTGGTGACCTTGGGCCAGTACTGCCTGTCACAGTCTCAGTCTGCAGCTGCTAGATGGGGGTAATGGGAGGTAGAGGATGAGGTCTGCCCCAGGTCTGGGGCCCAGTAGGCACTAGATGGGTGGCAGCTTCTATCCAAGTCCACTCCCATCCCACTTGTCATCCCAAATGACCAAGAGGGGTGGGCTGTGCCCTCAGCTCTATCGGGTATGGGGTGTTGGGGCCCCCGCTTCTCAATAACTCTGTTTAACCCCAGATAACAGTTGTTCTACCCCTCGGCCTGAGGCTGATATGAGCTGAATCCAACTTCCTGCCACCCAAAAGCCACTTCCTGCCAAACTTGCACTGATACCAGAAGAACTTGTTTTCTGTGCACAGAGCAGTCCCTGGTGGGGCGGCCAGCCGCCTAGCCCAGGTGTGAACATTTTTCCATTTGCTGGTCTGCCTGGTGGGGCTGGGTGGGGGAGGATGAGGACTCTGCCCACCTCACCTCTGAACCTGGCCATCCTGCCCAGCAGTAGCCTCCAGGTGTGCCAGCCACCCCAGGAAAGATGCCAAGTGTCCCTTTGGACCTAGCCAGACATATGTAGGCAGTGGTACATGTCTGACACAGCATACACAGAGTCAGTCTGACAGTCCCCATAATCACCAGGCTTTTGGCCAGGGTTCTGGTAGACAAGTGCGTGACACTGTCAGACACAGTCACACACACTCACAGTCACATACAACCGAACATAGTCATTGGATAGTCGCACACAGAGTCATATTCAGAATCCCAGACTGACAGTTACACAGTCTCAGGGTCACACACACATGCGCACAACACCCAACAGTCCCTTTCCAGATAGAGTCACTGATTCAGCAAATGCTCTCTGAAGGTCTATTCTGTGTCAGGTCTTGAGCTAAACCCTCGTAAGAATTGCAGGAATCGTAGCAATGAGCCGATCTGTGCTGTTCCTTGGTTTCCTTAACTGTGAGATGGGGATAAGCGCCCCGCGCTTGGAGGGCTGCTGGGAGGACTGATGAGTGAAGGCATGCACAGCCCCTCTTGTGTCTGGCCCACAGGGAGTACCATCTGAGTTAGGTTCTCTTAGTCAGCCAGGAGCATCCTGTGCTCAGTTCTGCAATGAAATCTCTTAGCCCAAGTGCTCAGCCCCTGAGGTCCTCATTTTCACAGGCGAGGAAACTGAGGCTCAGAAAACAGGCCTCCAGAGTCCTCAGGGCACCCCCAATGACCAGTGTCCCGCCACTCTCTCACTCTGCCCCAGCCTGCCTTACCATGCACTGCCCCTCCCCACACTGCTGCCTCTGCCTGGGATGCCCTTCTCACCTGCTCCGGTGTGACTAGCTCCTTCTGAGCTGTACTTGACACATCTCCTCCCAAGCCCGTGTCTGCCCCTTGTACTTTCCTCAGAGCACTTATCATTTGCAAAACCAACCCCTGACCCTGCGCCACTGGACTTTAAGTGTAAAGAGTCAGGACCATCTGTTTTGGTCTCAGGCACATAGTAGGTACTCAACAGCTTCCTGGGCTACATGAATAAAGTGGCCTGCCCTTCATGGCTAACGAGGGCAGGGTCTGGAATAAAATGAGCGTACTTCAAAGCTAGAGCTCCCTTCTGTGCTGCTGTGCTTCTCACACTGCTGGCAGGCACCTGATAACCTATGAATGAATGAATGAATGAATGAATGAATGAATGAAACGAAACAAGGATCTCAGGACCCCAGTCCAGTGCTCCCTGGGCTAAACCCCTTTCATTTCCTGGCAGCGTGGACATGAGCCAAGCTCCAGCCTCCTTGGATGGTGGCGGGGCCAACGACTGCCTGAAGCCGGCTGTCAGGAGCTCGTCTGGCCACAGCCGCCAGCAGGGGAGACCAGCTGGCGGTGCAGGGTCCATCGGCCCAGGCCTGGAATCTGAGCCGCCCTGAGAGGCCCTGCTTCTCTCTGGGCCCCCACAAACTGGCCTTTGTTCCCCAGGCCAGCCAAGACTGCGGCGGCGTGGGCTTTCTCTCTGCCTGCGGCACCCGCGCTGAGCCGGCAGGGTAAATGGGCCAGCCTCCCCTCTGTCCATGCCCAGGACGTCGCTTCAGGACTAAATGGAGATGTAATTTTCTATACAAATCCATGACAATTTAGATGGAGTGATTGTAATTGGCTTTTCAATGGGGGTTTTGTCCAGCGCTGGTGGCTAGAACTGGGTGGCCTGTTTGAGGCAGGCTCCATTTAAATGACAATAAAGCAATAATATTGAGGACTTGTACAGTGCCCAGAGCCCCTCCTGGGCCCAAGTGGAGCCTCATGTTTATGGATCTGGTTCTTCCCCGGGGCTGTCTGGACAGTCAGGTGTGGGGGTCACCCCGCCCAGGGAGAGGGGCTGCAGCATCTTTGGGCTTCCAGACATAGGACATTGAGATGGCTGGAGTGGGGTCCCTGCTTCTCCGTTCATTACACACTTCTAAACAGGGCTGTCTGTTCTTCAGGTGCAGGGTGCGGAGAACCCTTCCAGGTAAGTCGGAGGGAGGTGGATATGATGGCTGGTACAGCAGGCAGTGGGAGGACATGACCCAGGGCTAGAAGGCACAGGTTCAAATCCTCAAGCTGCTGACCCTCTCTGTTGTGTTTCACCATTTCCCCAGCCACTAAATGGAGGTGCCATGCAAGTTGCTGTAAGGATGACACAACTGGATGGGTGCAGCACAGCGCCTGGTCTGGAGAGTGGGGGGAACTATCTGTAAGTTACTGCCATTGTTCATACAGGGCCCCCAGCTCTGGGGTCACACTTGCTGGATGACCTTGGGCACGTGACAACCTCCTTCAAAGCCCATTGGCTTCTCTTCAAGGTGGGGCTTTCAGGAGAGCTGACCCCACAGGGCTGCAAGGATTTAAGGAGAGGATGGTGCTCGCTCGATAAACATTAGCTCCTTACTGTGACGCTGCTTGGCCTTGAGGAGCTGGCCATCCCGTGATAATTATAATGTGGAGTGTGGGAGACAGAGAGGGAAGAGAAGAAAGCTCGGAGGAAGCCAAGATGTAGCTGCCTCTGCCATCAGGGGAAGCACCAGGAGGGAATGATCCGGAGGGGCCTGGGAACAGGCAGGCGAGCGCGTGTGGGGAGGTGTTAAGGAAGGAAGGCTTCACAGAGAAGCCACATTGGGGCAGGGCCTTGAAGATGAGTGACGTTTTTGCCAACCTAGAGCAGGCCCCAGTGTAGGCACTTTGGATACAGAGTGACGGGGAGATCCTGCGGCCTGTGTCCTGAACAAATAAGCCCTGCCTAGCAGGAGGCTGAGAGGAGGAGTGAACGCCTAGGAAAGGAAACAGGTGCGAAGGCCCTAGGTGGGAAGGCCTTGGTGTCTTCAGAATGGCCGGTAGACCGCAGAAAGCTGCAAAACGTGGCTGGAAGGACAGGATCGGTGCGTGGTTTTCCTCGCAGTGAAGACAGGTAGCCACAGAGGGATTTTAAGCAGGCAGATCACCCCATCCACATCATATTCCTCAAGGACCCCTCTGGCTGCTTGTAGACAATGGGGTGCAGAGATGGGGGGCAGGAGGGAAAGCAGGGAGACTCTGAAGATGGAGTTGGGTCCACCGGGGAGGGAACCTTTGGCTCCAAGAACCTACAGGGAACTGCTGGATGGATAGTGGGTGGACAGCAGAACCTGGGGGCACTTGAGGCAGGATGAATGTGCAGCTGATACCTAAAGAGTTGGTGGAAGAAGATGAGAGGAGAGGTGAGAGCCGCCTCCCACCTCCCCACACCAGTCAAAGACTATGGGACTTTTTCCTGAAGGCAGCAGGGAATCAACACATTTTTTTTCCTCCGGGCAGGGAAAGGCCATGCTGAGATTTGTGCTTTTGAAAGATCATTCTGGCTGTAGGTTGCAGGGGTGGGAGGTGGCGGGTGGGCAAGGTTGGAGGGAAGCAGGCAGGGAGGGAGAGTGGTGGGTGGGGGCCCAGAGGCCTCAACCGGCGCCCTGCCATCTCCCAATTCCAGCAACCTTCTTTCCCAGACACGTCTGAAAATGAGTCCTGGGTCACAGAGTTGGTCAAGGCAGATTTCAGCTCCCATCCCAGGTCAAACTCAAAGCCCTGTACTCTTTTCCTTGTGGGCATCTGCACTGGTCACTAATAAAATCGATCCTGCATAGTGTTTGATCATCACTGTCAACTCTAGAACCCTTACTAGAAGCCCAGGAGGTGGGGACTGGTACCAGTGATCTTACAGGGGAGAAAACTCAGGCTTCCAGAGATGAAGTCATGTACCCAGGGGCACACCACTGGGAATGGAGAGCCAGGCTTGAACCCAGTTTGACTCCAGACTCATACACCAGAGTCCTTAGCAGGTCACAGGCCTAACAGGGCCTCTGGAAGTATTTGGGGGGTATGCAGGAAGTACTGCTAATCTCTAAAAGCTGGGACATTTCATGGAAGAAGAATATCTGAACTTTGGATGGAACCACTCATGTTGGCAGCCCCAGGACCCCAATCCTCCTTGAATCCCATGTGGCCCCACTCCAGCCTGGCCCTCTCTTCTGCCTCCAGACACCCAACTGGACATGTCTGAAACTAAGTGTGTGTCCAGAGCCTCTCTGGAGGGCCAGAGAAAGGCATTCATACAACAAATATCTATTCTTTGGACCACCAGCATCCCTTCACCAGCTCTCACCCTGAACCCCCACCAGAAGGCTTCTCCATCTCCATTTGTGCGGGGAAAATACCCGAGTCATCCTTGATTTCTCCCTTTTTCTCCCATATCTCCTGCCTCTGCTCCCAATCCTCTCTATCAGCAAATCCTGTTGGCTCCACCTTTAAACTATATCCAGAACTGGTCTGCATTCTACCACTTCCACTGCTCCTGATGCCCCGTCCCAGGGGCGGTAAGCTTTGGGAGAGGCACAAATGTGGGCAGTTGAGCGCCTGGGGGCCTGCCTACCCTTGCTCTCTGGGTCTGTTTCTTCATCTGTAGAAAGGGTAGGATAAAGTAAGTCATTCTGACTCCCTTATCCACTGGTCCCGATTATGGAGTTGGGAAGAGCCTAGTTCACAAGACCCTACATGTTAAAATCCAGTTCCCTGCATCCTGGTTGAGGAGAGGTTAGATCAGTTGCCTCCAAAGGAGTGCAGTTCCGGTACATTCCTAAGGACCCAGGTTTGCATCCCAGGTCTGGAGAGAATAACCAATGTGAATAATTAAATAAAAATAAAATAAGATGCTGCTTCTTCCTCTTTCTTCCCACCTGCCTGCTCCCCTTCATTCCTGCCTGCACCCAGTTCCCTTCTGACTAGGGCAGGACACAAGGAGGACACAGGAAGAAGAGTGTGGTTTTCTGATAGTCACAGCCTGACTTTCAACACCCTGGGGTCTATCAGGGGCTCTCTGAGGTGGGGGCTGTCCTGTGCCCCAGGCTGTTTTCCCAATATCTCCCAGAGCCTAGCACCTCCTAGGTGCTCGGGAAACATTTATTGAATGAATAAATAAACCCTCCTGCCCTCCAAAGGGACCCTGAGCATTCACTCACTTTCAAAGGGCCTTGATTTTCCCATGTGAGAAATAGTAACTTGACGCCATTGCCTTCCTTCTCTATAGCAACATTTACCAAACATGTAACTATGTTGCCGGCACTGGTCTAAGCACTTCACAGATTTAACTCATTCACTTGTCACTGTCAACGACAAGAAGAAAATAGGAACAACTTCCTTCTATGCTTAAGGACACTGAGGTCCAGAGAGATTACGTGACATGACCGAAGCCACAAAACTCATAAGAGGTTACGCCAGAGACCAACCCAGGCAACCTGGCCCCGGCACTCATTCCTAAACACTGTTCCAGGCTGCAAATGGGGGTCTGCTGGGTAGGGTTTGCCAGTTCAACAACCCTGCCATTGCTCCTTTCTGCTTAGGCCAAATAACCCCAAATACCTACCTCTGGACTCCAGACCCCTGGAAGGCATTCCCACTGCATCTCCTTGCTCAGGCCCTAGCTCAGACTTGACACTCCACTGCCCTTGCTGCTTCTCTTCCCCATCAGCCAGTGCCCAGAAGCACGTGTTCCCTCTGCCCAGAATGCCAGCACCTGGCGCCTGAGCATCCCTCCTCCGAGTTTCATTCATTTTCTTCCCCTCCTCTGAGACTCCCTGAACCTAGCCATATTCCATGCCTTCAGTTTCCTATAGTGCTTTGCCAACGAGGATCATGTAGTTAACGTGTCTCTACATGCCAGTAGGTACTATTCACAATGCCATTTTATAGATGAGAAAGCTAAGGCATCCAACAGGAAATGAGTTGACCAAAATGACATGGAGCAAAATCAGGACTGGAACCTCACTTATCAGTCCCAAAGCTAGACCTCCAAACCCCTGCATCAGACCACATCTCCCAAGTTTGTATTTGAGTCTGAGCTGCCTTCCGGGGGGCGCTGTAGTCTGAGGGTAGAGACCACCTCTCACCCACCCTGGCACCCTTCCTCGCCAGCTCCTAGGACAGTGCCAGGCATGCACTAGCAGCTCAGTCAAGAGCCTCTAATGGTTGAACAGTCTTCGCCTTCTATGTGAGTGAGTATGCTCACAGAAAAGATCTTCCAGGCAGCATGTGCCGATTGGCGTTTTCCTAGCAGGGGTTCAAAGCATTCTGAAGGCATAAGGAGTGGATGGTAGGAATGAGCAGTCAGCAGAACAGACCACTGTAAAGTGGAGACTGTAATTCTGATCTTCAGGGCCACTGTGAAAGGATACACAGTATATCATGGGCACAGACACCATGATTATGAATTAATGGCTTGTATTCTAGACATTGCTGTCCAGAGCAGAGCGTGATCTGGCAGCATCTACTAAGGACCAAAAGCACGTGGCCTCGAACCCAGCTATTCTATTCCTCAGTATAAACTCACATGGCTATGAAAAGGAATACATTCAAGGATGTTTATACAAGTTTTGTTGTGAGAGAAAAATATTAGAAAAAATGTAAATGTCTGTCAGCAGAGGACTAGGTTAATAAATTATGGTACATCAAAAAAATTGAATATTATACAGCTATAAAAAAGAATGGGAAAGTTCTTGAGGTCCTGATATGCGTAAGCCCTGACTGCACACAGGTTTACTATTTAATGGGAAAACAATCTGCCAAATGTAAAAGCAAAACTATAAAACTCTTAGAAACACAGGGATGTCTTGTGACCTTGGACTAACCAATGGTTTCTTAGACAGGAGGCCAAAAATACAACAAAAGAAAAATTAGACAAACTGGGCTTCATCAAAATAAGACTTTTTTGTTTCAATGGGAACCATCAAGAAAGTGAAAAGATAACTCACAGGATGAAGGAAAAAACTTACAAATGATATATTTGATAAGGGACTTGTATCTATAATATATAAAGAACACTTATAACTCAGTAATAAATCAACAAATAATGCAGTGTAAAAACTAGCAAAGATCTGAATCACTGGCTGAGAGGAGGATGCAGTTGGAGGCCAGAGGCCACTTTTTATCCATCTATTGGACATCCCTCAATGTATTTCCAAAAAAGATGTATAAGTAATCAATATAGAAAGATGCCAATAAGCACATGAAGATGCTGAGAGACATCAGGGAGCAGAAAGCCAAAGCAACCATCCACCTCACACCCAGCAGGCTGACTCTAACCAGAAAGACACAAAATAATCAGTGCTGGTGAGGATGGGGGGAAATTGGAACCCTCAGTCTCTGCTGGTAGGACTGTAAAATGATTCAGTCTCTTTAGGAAACAGTCTGACAGTTCCTGAATAGGTTAAATATAAAACTACCATATGACCCAGTAATTTCACAATGAGTTTGAAGAAAATTGAAAGGATACAACCAAACTGTATAGGACTATTCATAAAAACAATATTCATAATAGTAACAAATGTGGGCAAAAGCACGCCCTGGTGGAATAGTAGTTAGGTTAGCCGCCTCCAAAGGAGCACAGCCCACATACATTCTGAGGAACCAGGTTTGTATCCCAGGTCTGGGAGCAACAATCAAAGTGAACAACTAAATAAAAATTAAAGTGCGTCTTCCTCCTGTCTCTGCTTACCCAATCACTCACTCTTGCCTGCACCTTTCCTTAAAAAAAAAAGAAAAAAGAATCTTAAAAAAAAAAAAAAAGTAGAAACAATCCAAGTGTCTATGGACTGCTGAATAGATTAATAAAGTGTGGCATATTTGTACAAGGGAATATTATTTGACAATAAAAAAGAATGAAGTAATGCTATACCACGAACAAACTTTGAAAAACTTATACTAAGGGAGAAAAGCTGGCACCAAAGACTACACTGTGTTTGATTCCATCTCCAGGCAAAGCCCAGAAAAGGCACATCTCTGGAGAACGCCGCAGGTCAGCGATTGCCTGGGGCGAGGCGGAGGTCGGGAAATGGACAGTGACTGTTGATACGGAGTTTCTGGAGTGATGAAAATGTCCCGAAATTGATAATGGTGCTCTGAATGTACTGAAAACCACTGAATTGTATTTATATGGGTGAATTGCGTGGTTTGTGAACTATATCTCAGTAAAGCCATTCGAAGAAAAAGCAACCTGCAAAACAGTGCACAATCTATTTTATGTAAAAGTAAAAACAATCCCCAGGAATGTATGTGCTTATGTATAAATACAAAATCTCTCTGGGAGGAAGTCCAAGAAATAATAGTGGCGGCCCTGGGGAGGGGAACTGGGTGGCTGACAGTTAGGGTTTGTTCCCTGCTGTACCTTGATACCTGATGATGTGGGTTTTTTAAATAATGAGATTCTATTACCTTTCAAAATGTTACACATTAAAAAACAAAACCAAAACCAGTGATCTAGTAGGCACTGGCCCGCAGCCAGAGGATGGGTTGGGCTAAGTACAGGCGATGAGAAAGAAACTCAACTTTGGTTTTCCAAGTCTTGCTAACATCCATCCTCTTTCATCCTTACACAAGCCCTGCTAGAAAGTTCTAGCATCAGTCCTGTTTCCACAGCTAGTCCTGTGGCTCCTCTTCCCAAACAGGCTAGAACCTGAGCACTTCTCACCCTCACGGGCACATGTTAGTCCGGGCGACCATCCCCCTTTGCCTGGATCACGGCACCAGCCTACTCCTAGCCGCCACCCTCCAGTCATACTCCAGACAGATCTGTCCCTGCCTCTTATACTCGCCTCCACACCCTGGGCTCCATCCCACTGGGCTCCTCCTCTCCTCACTCACCAGGCAGCTCATGTCTCAGGGTGTTCGCACTTCTCGTGCCCTCTGCGGGGAATCCTCTCCCACCAGATTCTGTATGGAGCTTCCCGGCCTCCCATAGGTCTCGGCTCCAGACTTTTGGCATAAGGTCTTCCCAGATCCCCTATCTCAAAAACAGTCCCCAGCTCTATCTCCTTTCACTACTTCGTTTTTGTTTTTGTTTTCAAGAGGAAGGAAGGCAGGTGGGAAGGAAGAGAGAGGAAGAAGCATTTTGTTTAGTTAGCTGTTCATTTTATTTGCTCCCCCCCAGTCCTGAGCTGTGAACCCGGGTCATTGGGCTGTATGTGGACTGCACCCCAGATGTGGACTTAACCCCTGAGTCACCAGGGTGCGCCTCCCTGCTTCACTTTAATATTGACATTTGCTTGTTTGGGGTCTGTCTCTCCCAATGTATGCTTCATGAGAAGCAGGGTTCTGCTCCTTTTCTAGAATCAAGAACAGTGCACATTCTCAGTGCTCAAAGATATTTGTTGAAATAAAAGCAGGTCCTAAGAAATTATCATAGATCAGAGGAGGTTCAGAGGGCATGATGCTTGCATGTATGTGGTATTTTGATTAAGATTAGAGAAAAACTGATGAAATCCAAAGTAAGTGTGAGTTTAGAGTGATGGACCTGTGTTGTTGGTTCCTTAGTTATGGCAAACATACCATGGTAATGTCTAATGTTTACAATAGGGGAAACTGAGGGAAGGGTATATATAGGAAACCTCTGGACCAGCTTTGCAACTTTTCTGTAAATCTAAAATTGTTATAAAATAAGCCATTTACTTAAATTTTGTAAATAGATTGAATGAAAGCACAAATATAGAAGAGACATTCAAAGGCGAAGGCACTTGCCAAAGGCTATAAAACCAATAAGAAACCATGGCTCATGGGCAGAGATTCAACAAACATCCCTCAAAAGGAGGTCCATGTCACTGGGGATCCTTTAAAAAAAAAAAAAAAAAGGTACAGGCAGGAATGAAGGTGAGTAGGTGGGCAGGAAGAAAGAGGAGGAAGAAGCATCTTTTAATTTTTCTTTTAATTTGGCTATTTATACTGGTTGCTTGCTCCCAGGCCTGGGACTCGAATCCAGAGGTGTGTGGCTTGCCCCTTTGGAGCAATTGACCTAATAGCTGCTCCACCATCTGTTGTGAAATGATGAACAATGTTGTATTGGTGAGTGGAGTTCTTCTTTCTAAACAGCACGAGGCACAGACGTCTAACTGAGAATCCATGCCTGGCCCTGTAGAGCTCAGAAGTCAGGCGCACTGTCAGCAACTCTCCAGGAAATTATCCTTTTCTCCTTGGCTCCCAGGAAGCCCACTGGCCTCTCTGAGTCTTGATGCTGTTTGCCAAAGGTTCTTGGCTCTTCGACTCAGGATCTCAAGCTGGGTCATCTAAACCAGGGTGGGGAGCAACAAAGTAGGTAAGGGAGACCAAGGTTGGTCCAGGAAGGGAAGAGAAAAGGCACCTTCTACCAGCTTCCAAGGGGCAGGACATTTTAGACCTAAGTGAGCTCATTCAAGGTCCCCAGCCTGTCAAGGCTGGTTTGGTGACTTCTGCTTCACCGATGAGGAAACGGATTACTGGAAAAGGATGAGGTTATAGTGGATGAAGTAGTCGCACTGGGATTCCATCTCCTCAGCCTCTTCATGAGCCCCTCCAGACCACCAGCCACACTGGCCTCTCCCACAGCCGCGTCTGCGCCATATGCTCCTTCTTGCCATCTGGCCTTTTTGCCCGTGTTCTACCCTTGGCCTGAAACATCTTTTCTACCCCATTGCCAAGTTATTTTCTCCTTGACCTTCAGACCTCAGCTTGTGTTCCTGTGGGTAACGGGCTGGATTGGGTGCCCCCCCCATCCTCCCCTCTCCAGAGTCTACGTGAAAGTCACAGTGGGAATGTGACTGGATTTAGTGATAGGTCTTTCAAGAGGTAATGAAGTTAAACAAGGTTATCAGGGGCCTAATCCAATATGACCGGTGTCCTTTTAGGAAGAGATCTGGACACAGACACACAGAGGGAAGATCCTGTGAAGACACAGGAGGAAGACAGTCTTCTGCAAACCAACAGAGGCCTCTGAGGAAACCAACCCTTTTGACACCTTGACCTCAAGCTTGCAGCCTCCAGAACTGTGAGAAAATAGATGTCTGCTGTCGAAGGCCCCCAAGCTGTGGTACTTCGTTGTTGCCTCAGGGAAGGTCCGGGTCAGAACCTTGTGAGTACCATTTTTCCAGGTGCCTCTCCTGAAGCCAGACCCTGTTTGTGGAGTGTCTGCAGGGGAAGGCTCTCTCCAGTGAGCAGCATGAGGGCAGGGATGGTTCTGCCATGGTCTCGACAGGTGCCTCCAGAAACAGGCGCAAGGGGATAAAGGATGAGCAGAGCCCCATAGCCTGAGATACTTTCTTGCCACTCTGTCCCATGTTTCCTGACCACAAAACAGCACACCTAAGGCAAGGTTTCTGGGACTTGAAAACTTGATTCTGCTTCTGAATCTCGTTTTCATTGGTGTGTGTGGGGTGGGGTGGGGAGGCTTCAGCTCTGTCAAGCTTGGTTTTGCCCCTGTAATGTTAAATAAAACCCTGGCTGAAAATGATAAAATGCACTCCTGGAGTCAGCAAAAGAAAAGGTACCTCACGCTCTGTTACCTGTCCCTGTCCCTGTGCCTCCTTAGATCCTGTCCTTCCTGCTCCCCAGTTCCAGCCCAGCCCAAATTCTGCCAACTCCCTGGGGTGACCTCTACCCCAAAAGCTTCCCTCCCTGGAAAGCTTCATCCCGGGGCCTGGAGATAGGAAAGTGGGGCTCAGAAAGGGAAAGAGTGGCCCAGCCACACAGCTGAACCAAAGCCAGTGCACCCGTGGCTCTTGGCTCTGGGCTGGGTGCCGGCCCTTGGGGCATCTGCCCACACAGTGTCCACTGCCCCAGGGGGAAGTCGCTCTGACCCCTCCACTTACCCCACCAGCCAAGGTTACTCAGGACTGAGGAGAGACTGAGGAGCTGACCTCAGGCACAGCAGAGGTCCTGGGGCACCAAGAAAGCATGACTGCCCAAAGACACAGAGCTGGAGAACACTGGAGCCAGGCTGCAGACCACTCGGCCACCTGACTACGCAGGAGCCGAGTCACGTAACATCCATCAAGCTCACACTGCAGGGCAGGTGGAGAATGTTAGGGATCAAGCAGACTCAAGTTCAAATCCAGCCATGTAACTATGAGCAAGGGACCCCCACTCTCTGGGTCATTCGCACAACTGTAACATGGGTGTCAATCTGGTGGAGAGATGGTGAGGGTTAGCTGAAACAGTGTTGAGATCACCGTTCATTTAAGTAACAGTAATGTTAAGCGTGAGGCCATTAACCCAGAGCCTGTCTACTACCTCAGGTATGGCTGGGCAGCTCAGCCCAAGCCATAAAGTGGGGTTGCCCCACATCCCCCTCCCCATGAAAGGGACCCCTTGCTGTGGTCCAATCTACTGAGTTACAGCCCCAGCTCTACTGATCACTTGCTTTGTGGGCAGTGTGGCTGGTGCTTCGAGGAGCTGGTTAGAACATTTCTCAGCGTATCTTTGGTCTCTGCTTGCTTCTACAGAGACGTACTTGGAAAGCGGGGTTCTCAGCTTCTCTGCAGGGAAGCCAGAGCCACCCAGCCAGCTTCCCGGGTCTTCTGGTTTGGGCATGGCCAGGGCTCGGGCAAGGAGAAGATGGTGGGGGCTCTCCCCCTACTAAACTATGCAACTTCCAGTCAGCCCTCCATGGTGGGCATGGCCGAACTCTGACCAACCAGCAGTATCTAGCTCTAAAAACAGGCTCTGTACACTGCCACTTGCTGACGTATACATCACACGTCTCTGGAAGGCCAGACAAGGAGGTCACAGCACTGCCTTCTGAGAGGGGCATGCCTGGGGTAGGAGTTTTACCATCTCTTTTCCCAGTTTCAGATTTTAATTCATGTGAAGGCACTATATATTTAAACACAATTAATATTAAAAAATAACAGGTGCACCCTGGTGGCCTAGCAGAGAAGCCCACCACCTCTGACTGGCGCAGTTCACACGCATCCCAAGGACCTGGGCTCATGGCAACAAACCAGACGAAAGACTAAATACAATAAGTGCTTCCTCCTGCTCTCGCTACCTGCCTGCACCTTTCCTTACCAAATATTAATAATGACAGAATCCAGGATTCTAGGTGGGGGGATTGAAAGCCCAAGCTCCCTGGGCTTGTATGACCCTCTGTCATCTGTAGGTAACTGACAACTGTCCAGAGGGGCTGGGCTGCTATAGTGAGCTGAGCAAGGGTTGCTCTGCTGTATGGGCCTCAGCCTCGGGAACAAGAGAGAGGCCGAAACGCACTCCGTACTCTATCCCCAGCTTGCTAGCTGCTTCTTCGGATCAGGGCATGAATCATTCCAGCCTGGGAGCCTGGGGGAAAGGGGATAAGCTCAAGAAGGGCCAGGTGACCCAGCCTCAGAATGCGCAGCCCCCTGCTTTGCTGAGACCCCGAGGTATGGAGCTGGAAAAGGACGGGATGACACTGCTAAGCTGGGCGTGTCACCTCCCGTGGCTGTGCATCACTCATGCCCCAATTGCCATCATGGGGGGACTTCGTCGATACTAAATTCGCTCCGGCTCCCTTAAGAGGCTACACAGGCAGGTGGAGGCTCTGGCCTGGATGTGGTCCCTTCGGCAACCAGGCAAGTTAGAGGGTCAGCCACCTGGGGCCTGGCTGGGCTTGCAGACTGTGCTATGGAGTCTGGTCTTTGTCCTAAAAGCCCCTGGGGAGCCACTGAAGGGTTTTAGGCTAGGAACTGATGTTGCCTGATTTATGTTTCAGAAGATTGCTCTGGCTGCTGGGTGGAGGACAGACTGGAGGGCCAAGAGAGGCAGCAGGAGACTGATGCAAAGCCGCCACAGCCTGCACCCGAGGGGCAGCAGGAAGAGAGCCGAGAATGGGTCCCAGGGAAGGTCGGCTGACTGCAAATGGAAAAAGTATATTCCTCCTTGGGTAGTGAGTCCCCATCTTTGGACATGTGTCAACAGCACCCAGACCACAACATGGCAGAGCTGTGACAGCGGGGACTTGGTGACTGGGACTATAGTGCCAGGATTCCAGGCCGCCTTCTGAAAGCCTTCCCTGACGCCCACAGCCGGGCTGGCAGCCCCCTGGGCATCCTCAGCACATCCCTGACCATCCTGGGTCATTTTCGCTGGTTTCTAGATGTCCACCTCCCTCCCCACTGTGAGGCAGGGGCGCTCTGCTCCTCTCTGGAAGCTCAGTGCTCAGTAGAGAACCTGGCTCCTGCATCACCTCCCTCCCTCCCGTTCCTCCTCCCCTGCAGCCCTTCTCCCAGGTTTCCCATCTTGGTGTCCCCAGTTCTGCCACTCTGTGGGTGCTCAGTGCTTGAAATGGATCATCTCATTTGACACAGTAGGAACTCACAAATGTTCAGTTCCTTCCTCCTAAGGACAGAGTCAAAAACAGCAGCAATGACACTTACAGGGTGCTTTCTCTTCCCCCCGCTGCTCAGAGCGCCTGAGTAGGACTGCTGTATGTTTATTTGCAGACTAGCTAATGGAGGCCTAGAAAGGTGTGGCCCACCAGCCATCAACTAGAGGGGCAGGGACTTGAACCCAGATTGTCAAGCGACTGGACTGTGCAGCCTTGTTCTGAGGGTCCAGCAGCTCCCACAGTTCCTGGCACGTAGCAGAGCTGATACATGTCTGCGGTGGGCCCCAGAAGGACAGCCACCCCCTCCCAGCTGCCATAGGGAGCAGCAGTGTGGTCCCACTCTTCTCCTAGCCTTGGGTCTCCCCCAACACACAGGGGACCAGGCTCTCCCAGGGGGCTGCTGCCAGCCCAGGCCTGCCCAGGCCCTGCCGCCCACGTGGCCTTCCCTGAGCCACCTTCGGGCCGGCAACGTGGCCTGCCCTGGGGGATTGAGCCTTGGCCGCTGGGCAGCCCAGACAAAGGCCGGCAGTGTGCCCAGCCCCCTGGCACTCACGCTGCCACCACCTCCGCCTCCTCCTCCGCCTCTCCCTCCAGGGCTGGGGTGGTGGGGCTGGCAGAAGCTGTATTCAAAAAGGAGGTGGAGGGAAGGATTAGGGACAGGAGTGGGTAGCCCCAAGGACAGAGATGGGCGGAGTGAATCCTGCAGAGCCAAGCATCCGGAAATGGAATGGGTAGGAGCCTGGCAAGGGCATGGCCCCAGCCACAGGTCGGACTCCTCTCTGCCCCCACAAGGGCACCCTGCAGACGCCAGCGGAGGTCTGCTGAATAATGACCACTCCTGGGTGCTGTGAGGGAGGGGCCCCAGGCAGTGTCAAGACCCTCCCCGTGAGAGAAGGGGTGTCCGACTTCCGCCCAAGAGAGCAGGTACCAAGGTGGCAATTAATCATCTCCTGAATTTGTCCGAGAGGAAACTGGGGTTCAGAGAGGCAAAGCAACTTGCTTAAGGTCATGCATAAAATTCAAGCTCCACCCAGGTCTATTGATTGCTAGAGACTGGATGCTTCCCATAGCCCTGATTGTCTCTTTACAAATAATTATTAATAAAAATAGAAACAACCAATAGCTATTGAGTATCAAATATATGCCAGCCACTATGCCTCGGGCATTACCTGTACTAAGACATGTAATACACAGACTATGAGGTAAGAACAACTGCTACACCCATTTTACAGAGGAAGAAACTGAGTACCATTAAGGCAGAGTAAGTTGACCAAGGACAAACTGTTATTATGTGGCGGAGTGGGTTTCAACCCAGCCATCTGCAGTCTGTACACTAGGTCACCACTCTGCCTTGGGTGGATGGGTGGGTGGATGGATGGAACAGAATAATGAATAGAAGCTCTCCCCTGTGTGCACCAGGCCCATGCTGGGTACCCAGTAGGTACTTGGTCAGCAGTAGCAGGACGACACTGCTTTCTCAGGCAGCCACTGTCGGAGAGGCCTCATGTCCCCAGCAGGGCTGAGCTTGGGGGCCGTGGGCTGTGTGCCCGGCTGCTCGGGCAGCCCAAGCTCCCTCGCCGAGCCAGGCGGCGGCATGACGGATGTGCCCGCCGCCGCAGGGAGCCCAGGGTAGAGCAGTTGCCTGGAAACGGCTGCTCTGGTGGCCCACACTCAGACCTTTGTCACCGTCTCAAGGACCTTTTTTCCCTCCTCCTCCTTTCTCCCTGAAGCCAGATCCGCATGCAGGTGAGAAACTGTAGCAAACACCACCAGCAGCCCCTGTCACAGGGGGACGGGCAGGGGGGCCCCTGGCCCCAGGTGGGGAGAGGGAGGCAGATGCAAGAGAGACAGGGGAGCTGGTGGCTGGGGAGCTGGGGCTCCGCAGGCGGCCCAGGCAAGGCTTGAAAAAATCCTGACACTGGGATGCTTCTCTCACCAGCTTTATTTCTCCCAGCTTTGACAAAAAATGAGTCTCAGTCCTTTTTTTTTAATGGTATAATATTGGAAGCATCGGCTTCTAGAACTGGGGGTGGTGCCCGAAGAGATCTGGGCAGGACTGGGCCTCTGGGGGGCCCCAGGCCAGGGACAGGTGTGGGGGCCCCCCCAATCCCACATAGCAGGCACTAATTGGCCCTTGTGCTGAGGGGCCCTGAGAGGGGATTAACTGGGCCCAGGGGAACTGGCTAGGGACTGGGCCACGCCCTCGCCAGGGCCCTACTTGGGGACAGGGGTGCGGAGGGGCTAACAGCAAGGACTCTGAGGTCGGGCTCACCTGGGTGCAAATCCCAGCTCTGCTCCTTGGGCGAGTAATTTCTCTTGCCTGTGCCTCTTTCTCAAAGAACAGGGAGGACCTGTCTGAAAGGGCGGTTGGGGGAATGGAATAACATACTCTGTATAAAATACCCAGCAGGGTGAGTGTTCTGGAAAAGACCTCGGTGCCTTTTTGCTGAGATGTCACGGGGGCCCAGCCTAGGCAGACACAGGCCAGTTTGTCTCACCCCTGAGCGCTCAGCGGGCAGGAGGTCCCAGTCCACTCACTGGACACACGGAGTTAAGCTCTAAGAGAGCCAGCATTTGCCCAGGTCAAACACGGGAAGGTAAGAGGCCAAGTGCCTGCCACTCCCTCTGGGTCTCTAGTTTGCACGAGCACTACCTCAACCCCAGCGAAAATCAGATCTCAGTGCCACCTACCCCGAGCTTCCTCGTCTCCTGGCCACCCCCACACCCCATGTTGGGATAGAATCCAGGCTCATTTGCAGGGCATTAGAGGTCTCTGAGATTTGACCCTGCTCCCCCTGGCTGAAGGGAGCTTCTGGCCTCTAGGAGGCTGTCTCCTCTGCCTGGCACCCCCCACCCGCACCGCCCCCCAACTTATCTCCTCTGTGAGTCTCAGCCCTAAGGTTCAGTCTATCAGAAACCCTTCCCAGTCCAGCACTCCCCAACGCAAGCCAAGGATCCCTGGGCTTGCAGCACCGCTCACAACCCCACCCCCAGCCCTGGAAGGTCCCCCATAGAGTTAGGGCCAAAGGGAGCAAGGCACCTGCCTGGCATCTGAGGCCCTGCAGCCAGACCCCATCTGCCAAATTTCTGCTCACCTCAGCTTGCCAGGGCTACCCTGGGCAGCTTTGTCCTGGGCCCGACTCATGTGTCCACTCTGGTTCACACAGAACACCCCACCACCACTAGCACCACACACTGCCCTTCTCACACTGCTCAGACTCACCCCTTCTGGAGCCTCCAGATCATCTCAAGCCACAGCCAGCCCATGAGCCCCTCTTCCTGAAGGAGTTGCTGCCACCGAGCCCTGGTGTTTCAGAGGCACCCAGAGGAAGGGGAAGAAAGCTGGGAGGCAGAGCTGGGGAGGGAGAGGAACAAGGGGAATGGAGAAGGGGAAGGACAGGAGGGGAGGGGAAGGCGCACCATCTTTACTGAAACTTGCTCTGGGTCAGGCCCTATGCCAGGAGTCTGACCACACAGTCTCCTATCATTCTGTTCCTTAGAGGAGCAAGAGGAGGTACAAACTCGGGGAGATTAAGCCTCTCTCTTGCCCAAGGATCTGAGGCCTAGTTGAGCTTCGCCTGCTGCCTGTGAGGCTAAGGTGGCACTACCAAGGGTTGTCCCTTTGCATTCCTTGTGTCCTCCCACCTGAGCCACCACAGGCCCAAGGCAGAGGCAGTGGTGACAATGACATAGTGTGATGGCACCAAATTCACACAACCTAAAGTTAACGGTGAGGAAACTGTCACCCAGACAGGCAATGCGACTTACCCAAGGTGACACAGCTAAAAAGCCACAGAATCAAGATCTGAACCCCTTGAATGAAAGGCCATGGTGTCCCAGAGCCCTTGCCTGGCCTCCCAGCAGACCTGACACCAGCGACAGGCAGCTGTAGTCGCAATTCTGGTCACCGGCCCCTAAGCCTGTCCCCAGCGGCCCCCACTAATTAGCCAGGCGGCTTCTGCTTGCTCAGTGGCTGCTTTGGAGCAATTCTCCCAGGAAAGGCCGAGCTTGCAGGAGCAGAGAAGGTAATTGCTAATTTGCACGAGAGAAGACAAAGGGGACAGAGACGCCCTTGGCTGCCCAGTCAGCCTGGTGTCTACGTTCTAGAACCACCTGCCATGCATCCCCCACTACGACAGGCTCTAGACCTAGATGACTGTCTGTCCAAGAGACACATCCACACACAGTCCTTGTCCAGTCTGGACCTGGGGCAATGCCTCAGGAGAGCAAAGGCAAGAATGTGGCTCCACCCTCTTTCGGAGCACTGCAGGGAGGAGGCCGGCTGGAAGCCCAGCCACTGGAAAACCAACATCCCTTCAAGTATTCTTGTTTTCTCATTGAGCCTCACGGCAGCTCTCAGCCCCATTTACAGATGAGAACACTGAGGTGCAGCGAGACAGGTGAGAGTTTAAGACCATTCTTCCAGGAAATAAAGGAGCCCGGATTCAAACTCAGCCATCTTCTTCCCCAATCTGTTTCCATCGTGCTCGGATGGAGACTGTCCAGCCTCCTGCTTTGCAGCTGAAGAAATGGAGGGCAGGAGGCCTCATTATAGAAAAAGTAAGGGATTTGGGAACTGAACTCTGCTCCCGTGTCTTGTGCATGTTAGGACATAACCCTTCCTCTTTGTGCCTCAGTTTCTTCATCTAGAAAATGGGCTTGGAAACCCCGAGTTGTGTGGGCACAGAGGAAAGGCTCTCTGGCTCAGGAAAGGCACCAAGTGTAGATGGGCTCGCTACCTTCTTCCCTGGATCGACAGTCAGCCCAGTGCCCAGAGCAGGCTAAGTGGAGGCCGTGAACAGCAGGAGCTGGCACTGAGGCTCGATAGCTAAGGAGCCAAGATTGGTTGGCAGGATCTGTGGTTCAGGGCTGGAAAGCAAGACTGGGGCCAGGGAGGAAGGTGGCCGGGGAGGAAGGTGGCCGGGGAGGAAGGTGCAAAGCACTCCTGCCAGCACCTGAGCTCTGAACAGCTCCCTGGGGTAAGGGAGACGGGGTACAAGCCCTGGCTCCCCCACCTTCCCCGCCAGTAGTCAGGCACCTCTCTGACGCTCAGCTTCCTCATTTGTACTGCCCCCCCAACTTGCCCCCAAATCCCTGATTGTCCAGAGGCTCCGAGGCTGATATGGATGGGCATTTCGACAATAAGCCCTGAGGGCCAGGCTGCTGGGGCATCAGTCTGGAGAGCCAGCCCTCTCTACCCAGCAAGGCCAGACACCGGATGGACAAACAGGCCGAGCGGACAATCACATGAGCCCAGACCTCTTCCTCTTGTTGGGGATCTGCCCCAGACAGCACCGGCCTACCGCCTGAGCTTCCCCACACTCTGGGCCTTTCAACATCCTTATAACAGACCTCCCGCCCCAGCAAGCCGTGTCTGACAAAACCTGGTCAAGGACCACAAATCTGAAAGTCCATGATGGCGTGGTTGGTGGCATACACGCACCTGTGCTGGCTCATGAGGGAAGGTGGACTCCTCTGGCTCTCTGGGGTTATCTGAACCAGGAGACCCACGTCTTAGCCCTCTGTGGGCCCTGCCTCACAATAATCTGAGCAAGTGGCTCATAGTCTCCAGGCTTTGGTTTATCCCTCTGTAAGGTGGGCCTATTATTTCCTGACCCGGCTTCTTCACAGAGCTCTGAGAAGACTGAAGTGATAGGACCAATTCCCCAGAGCTGTGAAGACATTTCAAAGTCATATGAATGCCAGGTTCCAGCTTTAAACATCTTCTGAGCACCTCCTACAGGCAGGCACGAGGCTGGACACTTACCCACAGGCTTCCAGCAAGTCCCTTCCTAACTCTACATACAGGCATCATATCCCTCCTTCTGTAGCTGAGGGACCTGGAGTTTATAGAATGATTTGCCTAAGGTCACAATGCCGGAAAGTGGGGGCCCCAGGATTCAAATCCAGGGCCAACTGAGAGTCAGCCACTTGGAGTGAGGAATCAGGATGGTGGTGTTTTCTTTCCCATCCCCCACAGGCCTTCAAATTCACCCTGGAGGCTGAATACACAGGCAGTCAGGCCCTGCCCAGCCCAGCAAAGGGCTGGCATCACCAGCTCTCACTGAAACAGACTGTGAGAACTCAGAAATAATTTTGTCCTGGGGCTTAAGGTCCCGAGGGTTCAAACGTGGTCTTTGATCCCCAACTATGCAGGTGTGGACATAGATATCCTCCCTGGTCCTTAAACCCACAGACACATACCTGTGTCAGGGCCTGTGCAATTCCTGTGCCTTCTGCCTGCAATGCTTCCCACCAGTTACTGCACGAGGTGCTCCCGCGCCTGCCTTCTTCGGGGCTGTGCTCAGCGTGTCACCTTCCCAGTGAAGCCTCTGCCATCCTGGTTCAAATTCCAATACCTCCCATCCCAGCACCTCTGACGTCACTTTCTCTGCTGGCTTTTTCTCCACAAAAGCAGCCATCATCTGATAACATGGAGACTTTGGTTATTAACTCTGTAGTGTTGGTCCCCACTGGAAAGCACATCGGCTCTCCAAGGACAGGTTTTCATTTGTTTCCAGAGTGGAGCGCAGAACAGCTGCTCAGTAAGGGTTTGAACGACGATGGAGGCCCAGAGAGGGAAAGGAGGGGCCTCAGGCCACACAGGGAGTGGGGAGACAGCACTGTGTCCCGGCCTTCTGCTGCTGCCCCATCTCCTGCCCTTCTTCACTGGCACGCGATCACCTTGAATTTGCTAGAACGGGGGTGTACAGGAGCCCAGGTCCTGGAGGTCTGGCAGTCAGCAGTGGGTGGGAGAACAGCTTCCCCTGCAGGGCCTGTGTCTGGGAAACAGCAAGGGGGTGTGAACACTGTCCACCCGGGAGACCATGGCTCTGCCTGCCCCTCCCCACCCAGGCCCTGGAGGCAGGATGGAACCCGATTTTCTTTCCTGTCTCCTGACTTAGGGAATAGGGGTCTCCCCTGGGAACCTCAACTACCGCAGGAGAGGGGTGGTTCCTTGCCTTTCCCAAGACCTCCCGGGAGGACGGTTCTCCTTTTTCACAGATGAGGTGCTAAGGGCAGAGAGGTGAGGGCACTGTTTGCCAGAGCTTGCTAGGGCAAAGCCTCACACCCTGCTCAGGCAAGTCAGACTCATGTGCCTTCCCCTGCACTGGGCCCCATGCGGGGTACTGGGTGCAGGAGGTGGGGAAGAAAGCTGCCTGCGGCAGAAGGAGGAAATTGCCTGATGGAAGTGGTAGGTGCCCAGGGCTGCGAGCAGCTGCAGGTCAGTCAGCCTGCCTGGGCTATATCCAGCCGCCACCCTTTGCTCAGAGGGGCCTTGGGCGAGTTGCATAAGATCTCAGTACCTCACGGGATTGTTATAGGGGCCAGGTGTGCAAAC
>RJWH01009231.1:0-24229 GCA_004363575.1 Solenodon paradoxus | reverse complement strand
TTTGTTTTGTTTTGGATAAACTTTATCCAGTCATCTGTTGGTGGGCATTTAGGCTGTTTCCATGTTTTCACTATTGTGAGCTGTGCTGCTGTGAACAAAGGGCTGCAGACATTTTTTCTTATTGGAGATTTTGCATCCTCTGGGTGTGCCGAGTGGGATTGCTGGGTTGAGTGGGAGCTCCATCTTTCTTTCCTTCTATCTTTCTCTCTCTCTTTCTTTCTTTCTCCATACTGTTTGCCAGAGAGGTTCCACTAATTTACATTTAACCAAAAGTGCAGGAGCGCACCTTTTCCTCCGCACCCCGCCACCACTTCTTTCCAGTCCTTTTGATGCAGGGCATCCTCCCTGGTGTGTGGTGGTATCTCATTGCGGTATTTATTTGCATTTCTTGGATGATGAGTGATGCAGTACATTTTTTGTTCTTGGGCCTGTAGGCCCTCTGTGAGTCTTCTTTAGGCTGATGTCTTTTTAGTTCTTCTGCCCAATTTTTTTTTTTTTTTTGAGTGGATTGTTTGTCTTTATTGTTGAAGTGTGTGAGCTCTTTATGTCTTGTGTAGATTAAGCTCATATCTGATATATGTTGTGTGGAGGGGCTCTAAGTGGGAGGAACTAGGTGGGAGAGGGCAGAGGACAGCCTAGTGCCTTCTCTAGGTGTGCCTCTGGGTGCTGTCTCTTGGATCTGGGCAGTGAAGTCTGATTCTCTTTCCTACTCCCGAGGCCAGAGGACACCTTTTGAGGGCTTTTGTGAGGAGGAGCAGGCCGGGCTGCCTCTGCCCACTGAGGGGTTATATTGGCTTCAGGTGGGTGGTGCCCCTGGCGCAGATTGTTTTTGTTTCCATCTCAAAGCCCCCCTACAACTAGCTACCCCACTCACTGTGGGCCATTTCTTTATTTTCTTACTGTTCCCCAAAGGCTGTGTTTTGGTAGAAGTCTGTGGACAAAAACGTTCAGAGCTGTGAGAATCACCAAGCCAGACTAGGCTGACTTTTTAAAAGCTTCTATTATTAGTAGTAAGTCATGAGGTTTCTGATCGGAGGCATATGCCTGGGTTCCTACAAATGTGATGTCCCCATCTTTGCCCAGTGACATGTGGGAATAAAACAGAGACTATTGTTAACTGGTCATCAAGGAAGATGAAGCTTGGAGAGTTAGGCATTGTGAACATGGGATTAAACAATTCCCTGCTGGTCAGAATGAGCTCGAAGAGGAAAAGAGAAGAGGAGGAAAGGATCTCGTGAGCATACTGAAACCCACATTGAAATGAGCCACTGAAATCGGGACAGCGATGAATGGGGGCCTGAGGCACTAAGAAAACTTTGATATAAGCACTTTATCTATTTTTTGCACCTTCTCCCTTTGTTAGAAGATGCTCAAGTTTCGGCCTAAGAATTTTAGAGCCAATACGTAGGCCAGAGGGCAGAGATTGTATCTTCTATATCTTTCACATCTCTCATGAAACTTAAACATTAATAATTGCATTTATTCTCAAGAATTTACAAGATATCTTACTACACGATAATTTTTCTAACAAATCCTTATGGAAAGAACAAGTGATTACGTTATAGAATGAAAACCAATCTTGCAAATTTGCAGAGGTCAGATAATTAAGAGTCTACCATAATAGGACTGGGCTGTCAGATCTCGCTGACTGTGTCTTCTGACTTCCCTACTTTCTTTTCTTTCCATTTTAGGACACTTCTCCTTGGCATGGATAACTTCTCTTTCTTGCTGAGACAGAGCAAGATATAAAGAGTTGAGATTTGGAGTCAGATTCCAAGGATTGAATCCCAGCTCAAGTCACAGATTGGCTCTGTGGTCTTGACCAGTCACTTGTGTTCTCGTAGGTGCTACTGCTTCACATTTAGGGAGATGGAGAGAGGGCTGTCCCAGGAGTGCTGTCAAGGTGACCTGTGAGAATGGGGGCGACAGAGCTTTGCAAAGTGCTCTGGAGTGGGCCAATGGCATTTCTTGATGAACCGCAGGGCTTAACCCATTTGAGCTGCATCCAACACAAACTGGTTGAAACAAATGGTAACCCGTCAGGTTAATGTGTGGAAACAGAGCCTGAGAAAACATCTATCTTTTGTTTTCTGAAGTTGAGGTAATAGTCTAGTTTGGACCCTTGAACCAGATGAAGGCTCCACCCAACAGAGATTTGCCTCAGGGGAACAGTCACAGTCACCAGAACAGAAAGCCCTGTGACAGGGCTGATGTGGACTGTGCTCTCAGGCAGCCCGATATTGGCAAAGATGGGCCTCTCTTCTGTGAAGGCAGACCCTGGGGTTCCTGAGTCTCGCAGTATAAACTACCACCCACTGTAGCGCGAGACAAAGATGTGTGACCATTTTGAAAGATAACTCACCAGTTTTGAGGTGAAGAGACACAGAGTTAGTCAGGAATTTTCGTGGAGGCTCCACTCAGCATGTTGTAAGCTTACTTTACTGTAGGGAGGCGGAGACACAGATGTGAGACCTGACTGACCTGCGGGCAGAGAGCCAGTTGCAGCGCATGTTCTCAGTCTGTGTTTCTTAGCAGCACACAGTCCCTATCATGTTGGGGTCTGTGCCCATTGACCTAAGAGCACAAAGTGGGGACAGTCGGGACAGCGGGGACAGTGGGGACAGTGGCCTGGAGCCGCCAACCCAGAGCTTCTCTACCCGGGAAAAACAGGTCCTTTCAGGTTGGTGGCCTGCACAGGGCAGCCACCTTAGAACGCAGTCCAAAAAGCCAGGGCATTGCAAGAGCCAGAGTTCACCTTTTCCCATGGGTTGAGTCTGCAGGATGGCCCATGGGATGGCTGCTAACTTCTTATCATGGGTGACACTTGGATCCTGTGGCTAGGGCAGGGGACAGGCCGAGCTTGCTCTGGGAATGCCATGGGTGTGACCATGCCATGGAGCCATCTTATTTCCTATTGTCATCCTGAGCTTAATCAAGGAGAAGCACCATAGGGGACCACTCAGCCCCTCTGAATCTCCACTTGACTCTCTCTGAATGGCTCCACCAGAATGATGTCTTCTTCACTCTCTTACCCTCTACCTGCCCTGTCCCTAGCTGCTTCCACTCTCAGTACTCATGCCAACTCCAGCCCTCCTCCCTTTACACTGAGAAGGCTGGCAAAGAACGGGGAGTTAATCTCTCATTTTCCTGTGGGGCCAACAGTGTCGAGGCTGACAGCACAGATTTTGGCACCAGAGTCTGAGGACAAGTCCGATCCCTGCTGCCAGCTTTGATGAGAGCTATGACTTGACAGGATTAATGCTGCTTTCCCGCAGTTTGCATCTACATAGACATTCCAAGATCAGACTTTGAAATGACTCGTTTTCTTCCATTGAGAGGAATCCACAGCTCCTTGTGATACTAACTTCTTGTAACTGTCTCTGCCTCATTCTAGTTCCTGGCCCTCACTCTGGTTTCTGTTAAAGGAATTCTAGTGTTTCTGAAGACCCCAAAGCCCAAACACTCTGTTCCAAGGACATGTTCTAAATTACAGATTTTTTTTCTCAATGCGCTCCAACTGTCTCCGGGGCTGAAGCTCTCCTACCGCAGGCTTAGAGCATGTGATCGTGTGGTAGTTAGAATGACAAACTAGGCAAGAAGAGCTGACCTCAGACTTGGGTTTCTAATCAAGGGTAAGTATCCTCTCTTGAGCCTCGTCCCCTCAGTAGACAGAAGTCCACAACTTCCTTTGTGTTTCTGTATCTCCACTGCATTCAGGAATGTAGGGGACCACATATTTTCAAAATTTGTACTCAACTTTGCAAGAAAGGAAGTTCCACTAGTTACAATAATTATATTAATATTATTTTCATCATTAGATTGTTTCTTCTGAGATTCAATTCCACCTATTAGCAGAAAACATAACCTTCTGGATTCAGAGTACATTTAATTATGCAGTTTTCTAGTTTCGTCTTAAATTCGAGTCTAATATTTTCCATCTCCCTTGTCTGTCCAGAAAGGTATCTCAGTCTAGTTACCTCTCATCTAACATGGGGACAGCGGGGCAGAGAGGAGAGGCGCTGGTCCAGAGTGGTGCCCACTGGTGAACCCTTTCCTAATGTGTCTCGAGTCACATGGTCCCTCTGCATGTACTTCAGTGTTCTGGCCCTCGGGCCTCAGGTCTGCTGGTCCTCAGTCCCCTCCCTGTTCCTCTCTGTGCCACAAGCGATTCTAAGCCTGTGTTCTCCCCTTGACCCCAAGTGGGGGCAGGAGAAGGACTCTGAGGACCTCTGCCTTTCGGGTGCCCCATGGTGCAGTCTTCACTCTCTTGGTGGCCACTTTCCCATTATGGGGCAGAAATATTCTCATCTCAGTGGAGATCAGAAACTCTCTTTGGTCTGGAGGAGAGAAAGATGAAGAAAGGTTAAGATCCCTCTACTCCCTGCACCCTCAACAGCATGGGATGGTAGGGAACCTCCAGATGGGTCTGGGAACCCAACAGTAGGAAGCACTGAGCTGTGCCCTTGGGACCTGACCTTGGCAGGCAGGAGGCCACTTTCGAACCCCCTGTCCTGGAAAATCTATCCTCGACATATCAATGAGAGCTTGAGCACCCTCATAAGCTGCTTGAAATCATGAAAAGCTTGTCCTGACATCATCAAGAAAAAATTAAAATGAAATACTCCTTTCAAAACATCAAGAAAGCACTCTCCCTTGGAGTGCCTACATTCTGTAGCAGGGGATGAAGCATCATGAGATGAGCTTAAAAGGAGGACTTTCAGTGACCACCGGTTGATCATATTTTCAGTTTTCATGACTTGCCTCAACACTGAGTCACAGCGGGGGGACATCTGTGGGCCTGGTCTCTGCTCACGGAGCAGGGTATATGCAGGTGTCTGCACAAACACTTAACTCTTCATCGTGTGGGAGCCGAAATGCGTGGTGCACATCCTCTGTCAGAAAACAGTCATTTCTTAGCGACATGTTCTCTTCTTTTGTTAACACGGATGCTTAAGAAAGGAATGAAATGATTTTGAGCTCCCTATCCCCTCCCTCCTCTCGCCTCTCCTCGCTTTCTTTCTCCTCCTCCCCTCCCCTTCCCCCTTCTCTTCATGTAGCTGATTATATTCTGTACATTAGTGGTTTAGATCAATTTCTCAACTTCAGCCTTATGGACATTTTGGACCATAATTCTTTGTTGCAGGGGGTCCTTTGCATTGTAGGATTTTAGCAGCTTCCCTGGATCTGTTACGCAAGTGTAACTTAGAACGAGGTCTCTATTTTGGTCACTTCTTCACTTTTAGTGAAAAAATTAGTTTTTTTCCTTGAAAAACATGACTGTATTTGTTCTACAAAAAAATGGATTTACCTGCAAATGATTTAACAGAAATTCTTAACTGATAATCTGTTGGATGTTGGGTCATTGTTCAATAAAATTGCATGATAAGATATAGACAGCCATAACTCCTTTTCATGTCTTTTGGTAATTAATGTGTGGGAAATTAGTGAATTTTCAGATTTCTTAGCCACAATACTTATAAATTCTCCCTCTGTATTCCCATTAGATCACGCTTACAGTGGGCGAATTTTGTGTGACTCTAAGATGTAGTCTGTACTTCTAGTTATTTTCAGCGTATTCTTTAGATCATTGCTTTCACACCATTTTTGTTCTGCATTAAACAGCTTTGAAGACTGATCCGTTTTGTCTTTGGGACACACGAGACAATAGTAACAACTGCAACAAGGCAACCTAGATACATTAAGAAATAACTTGTAAATAATGAGTAAATGTTAGTTGACGTCGACACGACCTTTGCTCGTTAAGATGAGTCGCTTCATGCCGCCCACGTAGCTGGTGTCTGGACTTGTGCTTTAACACTCTAGGCTGTAAGAAGTGCTAGGAACATACTCTTGCGTATTTTCACCTTTTAGATCTGTAGACTAGAGTGAATTAGCTTCATCACATCTCCCCTGTACAGCATTGTTGTAATTTCCATCTTCAGGTTCTTATCAGGTGGCTTTTCATGGTGATTTTTCATAGCCTTTTGCAGAAAAGCTGAGTGCTAGTAACACAAATACGGGACAATGTCAGAGGCCAAGAAAAACAGCACTTCATTCTTGCTTACTGCAGATGTGTATAGCTCCCTTCTCCAGGCCAGGCAGCAAGCTCCCTGCGGGCAGGGCAGATGTTTGGGCTCTGTTCAGAGTCACACTAAGCTCTTGGCAGCATTTGCTGCTGCTTCCATTCTAACTCTTGAGTGACCGGACAATCACCCAAAATTTGAAAGGCAGACTGACAGGCCCACAATGCCCGGGCCCCATGGGGTTAATGCTGCACCAATCCTTTCTTTTGACAAACACTAGTGCTGTCAGGTGCAGGACAGCCCAGCAGTGGGAGCTGGCCCCCTGCTGTTCCGGGTGCCTGGCTGCCACCCAGACGCAGGCTGTGGACCGCGTGCCCTGCTCTCTGGTGTCCAGGAGGGCAGAGGCTGTTCCCTCAGTCAGCTACTGTCCCCTCCAGCTGATTAGCTTCTAAGTCAGAACCAGGCTTGGGTGGGGGTGGCTGCTCCTCGAGTGAACAGTCTTCAAGAGCCCGCTGTCTGTCTCCCGCAACCCTCATTTGCTGCCTGAACACCCGTCTGTGCCCATCTCTCTTTTGTGCCTGGGGGTCCATTTGTGGGGTCTAGCATTGTTATTCATTTGCAGGACTCCACAGTGACCTTCCACAGAGGGGGCGGGATGACAAGTGATGGTTTTCTGCATTGAACACAGGTAGGTCTGGGGGAAAAGTGGATGTGAAAAATTGAAGTTAGGTTCATTAAAGAACTACTTTTTGTTATCTCCAGGTTGCAAAAGTCTTACAGAAGGGTATAGAGGTAGGGGGGTTAGAGGGGTGGTTTGGCTGTGGTTCTGAGGGAAGGACTTGTTGGGAGACCTGGTTGGTGTAGCAATAGTTGTAGTAGCTGCAATTGCATTATTATTTTAGCATCTTGTTTGATGCATTTAAAATTTTTATCGCAAGAGCATCATCACATTAGGTAGGTTTAAGGTGAGCATCATTGCATATCAACATGTACTTAATACCTGAAGTTTACCACCACCAGTTAGTTCAAATACATCCTTTGCCATATAACTGACCCCTCCTACCTGACTTATTCACCCCCTCCCCGTCCCTTCTGATAACCACTACTTTGATTCTGTAGACTAAGAGTCTCTTTGTGTTTGATTTGTTTCATTTATTTGTTTTGTTTCTCTACATACCACCTACCAGTGAAATCTTATGATGTTTATCTTTCTTCTGGCTTATCTCACTCAGTATGATTCCCTTTAGCGTCATCCATGTAATAACGTCATTATTATTATTGTATTATTTATTGCATGCTTCCATGCATTGCCATGAGCATGTTTATTCTCATTTATTCCTGGCAATCCTGTCCTCATCGCCATTTGATCACTGAGGAAACTAAGAACTAAGTAGTTGAATGACTTGCCCCAAGTCATGAGCTATTGTGTCAAGACACCTGGCATGTTATTCCTGGGTGTGGGAATGTAGGTAAGTCCCTGAAATTATATTCCTGCTTGGAAAGTCAAGGGTGGATTAACTGATTTCCAATGACCTTTTTTCACCCTAACGCATATAGCCTATGTCATGACCTCTGAAAGTCTCTTCCTTTAGGCCATGCCCCAGGAAATGTGTGACATGGAATCGTCTATCTTGGCTTTTCCCCTTCTTGACTCTTCACTGGAGTTTACTCTATCCCCCAAATGAACCAATGCCTCTAGTAACTTATTGTTATACTTAGTTTTGCTTCCATCAGAAATCTGCTCGGATCTGTTGCTTATACTAAGGAGTACATGAATGAGAACAGCTTAAACTATCTTATTTTCCATTTGATGATGAAATGGCAGGCATTGGCTGGCAGGTAATAAATAATTTTCAGGAGACATTCAGGACCTGATAGCATTCCAGTTCATGCAGTCTGTTTTACTAATGCTGTTCTCCCTGGCCTCTCACTTCCAAATAGGTATATGAGCAAACGAAGGTGGGGGAGGGGCCTGGGCTGTGATCGTCAATTTGCAGACCTACCAGAGTTCAGATCTCTGGGTCCTGCAGCAGGAAGTCACACAGGCGTTGGGTAACATGACTCCTGCTCCTGCTCCTGCTCCGGAGGCTCCAATTGCTGGCCCAGGGTAATACAAGAGCCTTGGAACATTCCAGAGGAAACAAATGTAAGATGAGCAAAGAAACAAAGACCTGTTAACACCATGCTCACAGTGTAGGGTGAGAGCTTCCGGGAACTTCCCAGGGGTGGTGACTGCCCAGGTTAAAGGGCATCAGCAGGAAATGCTGACTCCCAGGGTCCCAGCACCAGGAGGGACTACTGGCTTTGCCATATCCCCATGCTTCGAAAGAGTCAGTTCAAGGTGACTCAGACTTCCCGAGAAGCTTCTTATCTTAGCCAGCAGAGGCATCTGGGCCTTCCCTTGCCACAAATGTCACCCAGTCAGGGCCACTCCCTCTCCTTCCAGATGAGTGGTCCTCTCTCTACGGTCTGCTGGGAGGGTGCTAGAAACAGCTCGGTGACGAAGGGTGGGATGACTGTCTCTCTAGTATTTGTTTGTTTCCTCTTCCATGTCCTCCTCCCTCCACTCAGGCTCCTGAAAGTCCAGGAAGAATTGACTAATTCTCCCCATGAGCTTCTTGCCTGCTGGCGTGCAGGGCCATTGCTATAGCGATGATTTTTTCCAAACTAAAATAGAGAGGGTTCTGATGGGACAAAAGATCTAATGTTTTAGAGAAGTCTTATAGTGGGTTCTTAAAGTATGGTTTGCTCAAAGGAAGGTGGTGTGTGTGAGTGTGCGGGGGTGGGGGGACAGTGGAGGTGGTAAAAATTACATTCAAACGCCTCCAACCTGAGTCAGCAATATTCTACTCAGAAGAATACCACACAGAATCCCAAGAGCACCTTGGAGAGGGGACTAGCAAGAGGGGTGAAAAACTGGATCTTATTTTTCTTGTTGATAGTGGTGGAGACCACAGAGCTTTACTGCATGAGAGTACTATATCACCATTTGATTGGTTTAACATAAAGTTCTCAGCAAACATAAAGGCTCTACATTTTCACTTGATCTTTAGTCTGAGAGTGACTAAGGATCTCTAAGACATTTTCATTTTAGAATTGGGAAGATAGAATATTAGAAAAATTTAGTTATTGACCAAAACTCATAATATCAGTGGACGATGTTATTCAGATTCAGCTTCCTGATTCCCAGTTCACTGCTTCTTCCAGCAGATCAACCACAGTGAAGGCAGCTTTTATTTTCTATACAGCTCCTTTTCCAGCTAGTAAGTTGGTAGAAGGTGTCAGTATGATACTATCAGAGATCAGTCAGCTTAATTTCAGAACCCAGATCCACCGATAAAATCATCTCTTTTGTACAAATGGCTTACAGATGCATGAAAAGGTACTCAACACTGATCATCAGGGAAACACAAATCAAAACCACGATGGAATGCCACCTCACACCAGAAAGGCTACGGTCAAAAAGACAAGAGATGTGTTGGCCAGGGTTTGGAGGGGAAGCCTGTGCACTGTAGTGGAGATTTAGATTGGTAAAGCTACTGTAGAAACGGTGAGGAGATTCCTAAAAAAAAAAAAAAAAAAAAAAAAAGGAAAAGAACTATCATATGATTCTAGGTATTAGTCAAAGGAAATGAAATCACTATCCTGAAGAGATGCCTGTATCCCATCCTAGTTGCAGGGTTATTCACAATAGCCAAGACAGAAATAACTTGTGTCCATTAATGAATGAATGAAGAAAATGTAGTGTGTTTATATATAGTGAAGTATTACTCAGACATGAAGAGAATAACTCTTATCATTTGTAACAACATGAATAGAACTGATGTCATTATGCTAAGTGAAATAAATCAGATAGAGAAAGATAAATACTGTATGATTTCGTTTATATGCAAAATCAAAAAAAAAAAAGAACTCTAGAGATAAATTGGTAGCTGCCCGAGGTCGGGGGTGGGAGGTGGGACGTGGGGAAATGGCGGAAGGCTGTCACAAACTTCCAGTTATAAGATGAATAAGTCTTGGGGATCTAAGGTACAGCACGGTGGCTATAGCTACCAAGGCTGTGTTGCACATTTGTAAGTTGCTAAGAGAGAAGATCTTCAAGTTCTCATCACAAGAAAAAAATTGTAACTATGTGAAGTAATGCTATTAACTCAACTATAATCATTTCATGATATACATATGTCAAATCATGTTGCAAAACTAACATTAATACAATATTATATGTCACTTCAACCCAAATTTTAAAGAAATCCCAAAGATAAAGAAACAGATAAAAGAAAGATTACCAGGACACATGAGTGGCGCAGAGAAGAGAGATTTGAATGGTTGCCCCCTGGGGCTGCTCCTGGGCTCTCACCACAGGGAGAGAGGCCACCTGCCTTCAGGGAGGGTTCTGGAAGCATAAATATTCCACAGCTCAGTACCACACCGGGTCCTTGGGACACTCAGAGAGAGGAGGCATAACCTTGGAGGGGCTCCCATTTTGGTGTTGGAGAAAGACATTTAAATGATTGAGCTCGCCAGTAATGATGACTTGGGTTTTCATCATATGAGCAAAGTTGTGCATAAATGCAGCGGGGTGAGACATTGATTTAGACTAGCAGGTGGAGGAGGACTTCCAGGTAGCATGCTGTTGGGCGGATTCTGTGTAAGCTGGGGCCCTGCAGGCAGAGATGGGGACAGGGTTCAGGCAGCCTCAGCTGAGGGAGCATCACATGCTTCCAGATTGCCAGGAGTCCCATTTGAGGAGGGCGTGTCCATCCTCAATTTCCATGGAATTCTAATCCTTGGAGACGAGCCATCAGAAAAGGGCTCTTGGGTCAATATGTCAGAGAGCATTGCCTGATGTGGCCTCCTTAGTGTTCCTTCATGCACAGAAGTATATTGAGGGCTCTTAGGAAAACAAAGGAAACGAAAATAGACACAACCTGCTTAACTGCTTTTTAAGCAAAGGAAACCACCTCTATTTTATTTCAGAAAACATCAACTTTCATCTTGAGAAACAAGAGCCATTGAAGAGTCATACTTATGTAGGGCAAGTTGCGGCTGGGGAGCTGAGTTTTTGGGAAAACTAGGGTCCGCTGAGAAGGGTTATCCTGTAGGAGAAGCAGTAATAATATGTATTTCTGTTACCTAACATTTTCTTCCTGACTGTAGAATCAAGCATATTTACTGTAGAAAACTTTCAGGAAAAAAAACCAAAACAACAACCCAGAAGATAGAAACCTCTATCATCTCTTGCTTGGATTATTTACTGGTATCCTTCCATTTTTCTCAACAGACATGGAGGATTCTTTTAAAATGTAAGCCAGATCATGTCACTCTTCTACTCAAAATGCCACTCAATGGCAATAGGTTCCTATTTCACACACAAAAAAGTCCAAGTGCTCACATAGTCTAGAGAACATTATGGGGTCTTGCTCCCTGTCACCTAGAATTGCATCTCTTCCTCCTTTTTCCCTCACTCTCTCTGCTCCAGTCACTTGGTTCCTTGTTTCTTGAGCTTTCCAAGCATGTCCCCACCTCAGGGCCTTTGCATTGGATGTTACCTCTCCCTGGAATGCTGTTCCCCCTGATAACCACTTAACTTCCCTACTTTCCTTCAAAACTTTAAGTATCATTTGTTCGTCAAGCATGCCGTGGCCTTCCTGGTTTACTGCATAGACCAGTAACTTACCTTACCTCACTTTACATTTTCTTTTCTCTGAGAGCTTGACAATTCCTTTAGCATCTAATATAATTTTCTAGTTATAGTTACATTTATTGAACTAATTCTTCTTGCTAGGATATAAGTTCCAGGGGGCTGGCGATCTTGGTCTGTTTTGTCCACAGCAGCTAGTACATTGACTGACCTATAACGGTTACTCATGAAATGTATTTTGAGTGAAAAAATAAAATCACCATGTGGATATTCATCTAAATGCCACTATACAACATATTAAGTATTCAATTCATTTGCTCAAAGAATATTGTTAAACACCTATTCAGCCTAAGGTACTAGATTAAATCCTGAGATGCGACTTTTTCCTCACTGCCTCTGAGAAAGAAATTTTGGTTGTTATTTTAGTTCTGTCAGAATAACATGAAGGGATCGGCTTCAAACGTGACTCATCAGAATTTCAGGAATTGAAATCATCATCAATGAGATGAAGATCAAACTCACCAAAACCCAGGGCCCTTTATGGACTGACCAGAGTCTTGCTCTCTCTGGTCCAGTCACATTCAACTTCCATGGATTCTTAGACCTCACCAGTCCCTTTCTGTCCAAGGGCTTTTGCCTCATCTGCTTGGAATTTCTCTCTTGATACCATAAAGGCTCTTCAAGGTTAATTAACAAGTTCAAAAATCAAACGTATCAGTTTCTACTCTATAAGGCACTGTTAGGACAATGAAAAAACAAACCAGAGACAGGAGAAAATATTTGCAGAAGACATAGCTGATGAAGTGCGTGCATTCAAAATACAAAAACTGTTGAAACTGAACAATAAGAAAACAAAGAAGCTAATTAAAAAGTGGACAAAAGGGATGAATAGACACTTCATCAATGACAATATGCAGATGGTTAATATGCATATGGAAAGATGCTCAAAGTCATATATCATAAGGAATTGGAAAGTAAAATAACAATGAGTTGTCATACACCCTATTTAATGGCTAAAACTCAAAATAAGAACATCATCAATGATAGTGAGGTTGTGGAGTCAAGAGATTCTCATTTATTGCTGGAAGGAATGTAAAATCATACAGGCACTTTGGAAAATAGTTTGGCAGTTTCTTATACAACTAATCATATTCTTATGTTATACAACAGTTGTGTCTCAGCATTTACCCAAATGAGTTTAAAACTTGTACCACACAGAATCCTACATATGAATGTTCATAGAAGCTTTATTCATAATTGTCAACACTTGGAAGCAGACAACTCTATTTTTCAGATAAACTGGTGCCTTCAGAAATGGTATATTATTCAGCACTAAAAAGAAGTGAGTTATCAAACTACACAAAGACTTAGAGGGACCTTAAATACATACTAATGAGTGAAAAAGTCAATCTTAAAAGGTTATCTACTGTGTGATTCTAATTATATGACATTCTGAAATGCTATGACATTCTATGGAGACAGCAAAAGTATCAGGAGTTTGGGGACAGTCAAATAGAAGAGCAGGGGATGTGTGGGACAGATGAAACAATTCTGTGCGACACTGTAGGAGTGAATACATGACATTACGCATATGCCGCACCCACAGACTACAGAACACTAAGCATGAACCAGATGTAACTATGAACCTTGGTTAACAGTGATCTTCAGTATTGATTCATCTATTATAACATGTGCCACACTAATGCAAGATGTTGATAAAGGGAGGTGGGGATAGGCAGTGTGTGTGATTCTGTACTTCTCAATTTTTTTTCCTTTGGTAAAACTAAAACTATTGTAAAAATAAAGTCTATTAATTAAAAAAATGAATACACATAAAAAACTCACCAACTAACTTCTTTTTAAAACTGCCTCTCTTCCTGTGTGTCTGCTCTTAGTCAATAGTCTTTAATTCAGTTGCTCAAGCCAAAAATCTAGGAGTTAATATTGATACCATCTGATGCTCAACTCAGGACAATTTTGGATTCATCCCCTTCTCTTCATCTCTGTCAACACCATCCCAGTTCATCATTACATGGCCAAAAATTTACATAGACAAGAGCCTCTTCATGGTTGACTTGCTTCCATCTTGACCCTCTCATTGCTCTCCATATTGAATCTCCTTTTGCCTCAAAACATAATTCTGAGTGTATCACAGCTTTTCTCCTGCTCTTAGGTGAAGACAAAGCTCCTTCACTTGGTATATCTTCATGGTCTGACCCTGCCATTTTTACCAAGTTCACGTCCCACTGCACCCCCTTATGTATTTCAGGCATTCTGGGGTCTTGCTCTCTTTCACTCCTGGCCTTTATACATTCTGATCCTTCTTCTAGAAAGTTTCTTTTATTATCACCTCATGCCTTTGACTCCATCTTTTTAATTTCAGTTGAATTACTCTGTCTTCAGAGAAGCCCTCTCTGACCCCCTCAGTTGGGTCAACTTTCCACATTTATGTTCCCAGGCAACTTGAACTCAGATGCGTGTGACTGATTGATGCAGGTCTGTTAGAGCTTATTACAAACTGTAAGCTAGGATCGACCGTAAGTTCCTTGGGGGTGGAATTGAGTCTGTTTCTGTTGATGTTGTTTCTGACGCTTGGTGATAGTATTCAAGAAAGCATTTGTTAATGTGTGAATAAATAAATGATGATTTTGAAATGTGTGAATATACACCAAAGATTTCATCAGCATGGCCAGCATAAATGTCCTTAGTTTAAAGCTAACAAAGAGACTGTCATTTGCTTGGGGAGTCGGGATCTGTTTGTTTGAGAGATTCAGAATCTCCGAGGGGGCTGCATGCATTTGTCAGTTATTTTAGATTCTGCTTTTTTCTGAAAGCTCACCGACTCGGCTGCAAGTACTCACTACATCCGTGATCTCATCCAGGGAGGGAGCCTTTTGGATTCAAACACATTTGGCTGCTGAAGAATCTTGATTTCAAAATAGGGTGACTTCATGCTCCTCTTTTTCTTAGAATAAGCACAGTTCTCTTCACACTGGGGTAACCTGGCTAGGAGTTCCCTGAAGGAACGGAAAAATAGTACTTAGGAGGCTCCCAGGTTTCACTTCACAAAAAGACCATTGTAACAAGATTATGGCATGTTAATTTACAATCGGTTTTCCATGTGCTTGTTGAAGAATGCATACCACCAGGCATTTGGTTCTCCAGAATGGATGAAGTTATTTATTATCACCTTCCTGGCTGATTAGTGTCACTCTTTATATGTAAAAAATTTAGTTTTTCTATAATAAATAAGCCCTACAGGCATATGGTAAAACACACTTTACAGTGAGGGCAAGTCCTCCGTGTCTGGTCTGCGGGATTCCTAATCTTCTCGAATGCAGTTGGAATTTAACCCTCCTCAGAACTTCCATGCATATTCACACATTTAAATGCATATTTATCCGCTCTCTTCACTTTCATTTTTTTCACAAGGGCAGTTTTAAAAATATGAGTTTAATAAAAACTGAAAGCAAAACACAAAAACATAAAAAGGTTCAAAACCACATAGCTTTGGTTTTGTTTTCATTTTTATTACAGAATTTTCTAAAATCAGCCATGAATAGAGGCAAATACAATGAACCCTTACGTGCTCAGCACGAAGTTTCAATAGTTACCCACTTTTGACCATTTTTTTTTCATTTATAATCTAGTTTGTAAAGCTTTCCTTTGGGGTTGCAGAATTTTAAAGTGTTTTTCATTTTTCCTTAAATCTTTATTGTGAAAATCATATGTAAAATTTGTCTCATTTAAATAGAGACATAGAATTTCCATTATGTGGCTATCCATACTTTAATCAATCGTACCTTGATCAGCATTTTAAGTTATTTCCAGACTCTTGGCATTATAAACAATTCTGTTACCAGATACATTTCGTTTGAAGTCATTATGTTACTATTCATGGTACCTAGTATCCTGTCTGTGATGTTAGTAGAATCAGTATTTTTTTTTTTTTAACCAATAGCTAAAAGTTCTGTACATGCCTGTTAGAGGCTCAGATAATTCATTTCTATATACCCAGATATATTAAAAATGTTGTGTTCTTGTCTTTAAAAATATTATTGAGCACCTATTATTAACTGTACACCTATATAGGCTCTGGAGATGTGAGAATGAATGGGACTGAAGTCCTACATTCCAGTTGTACACAATTGAGTGGAATAAACATTACATTGTGCTCCTTCTACCCCCACCCCATGTCTTGTGTCAGCTAGGATTAGATTCGATCATGACTGATAGAAACTCACAAATTGTGGCATAAACCAGATAGAAGTTTATTTCTGTCTCTTAAAAGAAATCTGGATGTAGGAGGTCTAGAATGGGAATGACCCTTCACAGTGTCAAGAACTTAATCTCTTTATATTGCTATTTTATTCTATGCGGCTTCTATTCCTAAAGTCATCATATGGTACAAAATGGCAGCTCTTGCTCCAGCCATTATTCTGCATTCCAGGTAGTGAGAAGAGGAAAGGAAAGAATAAAGGCACAGCCCTTCTTTTTAGGGAACTTCCTGAAAGTTGTACATATCACTTTCACTTGTGTTTTCTTGAACAGAATTTAGTCTTATGACCATATAGTTGAAAGAGTGGATGGGAAACACAGACTTTACTTGTGTTGGATGTGAATTTAGCTACAAATCAGATATAAACATTGTTTTGTTTGTGTGACCAAGGGGCTGTTGGAGCCAACAGTACTCCTGAAGGGAGATCAGGGAAGGCTTCCCAGAGGAGAAGCTATCTGGAGCTTGTCTAAGGTAATCAAAGTTTGCTTTTTATAAGATTTAAAAGATAAGCTTGGAATTAAAGCGAAAGCAAATAGGAATTGAAATTGCTTCCAAATCTTTCTCATTTCCTCAGATATTCTGTATAAAGTCCTTAGCAAGAGTTTCTGGCTTTACTCAGGAATTAATTTCTTGAGTAGATGAGTCAGGAGAAAGTGCTGATGTGAAATGAATCCCAGGGCTGTGACTATGCATAGTTACTGTGACAGACTTCATTTTCTGAAGATGGCCATGACAACATCTCCCACCTCACATGCCCTTCTGCAGTGTGTCCTTGTCATTCTTCCATCAGAAGTTACAATCTATTTCTTCGCACTCTTGAATCTAGGTGAATGCTGTGATTATTTTGACCAATAGACTATGGCAGAAAAGACACTGTGTTAGTCCCAGGAGTAGTCCTTAACTTGCCTTGTGGTTTTACTTTTCGCCTCTTGGAAGCCCACTGCCATGTGAGAAGTGTGACTACTGTGAAATCATCACACAGGTGAGGCGTTCAACCCTCATGGGTGAGACATCATGTGGGCAGAGAAAAGGAGGGCGAAAAGAAGAGAAGAAACAAGAGGACAGACCAAGAAGCATCAAGAGGTCAGCCTTGTAATAAAGAAGTCACCTTGGAAGTAAACCCTCCAGTTCTGTTGCTCTGGTTGATGTCACATGCCCAGGTGTATGAATTCCAGGTGTATAAAGATTAAGTGAAATTGAAGTGACTGATAGTGATGCAATGGCTTGCGGGAGATCTGTCTTGGGACGTGCTATTATGGTCTGCAGGGCTGTCTCTCGGCGGGGCTCCGCATGAACTTCCTGTGAGAATATCCGAGGAAGGTGAGGTCAGAGGCGGTTGTGGAAATGGATCTCCATACAGCCAGCAACAACCCCTCCCCCAAGGAAGAGGACTCCTTAGAGAAATTGCTTATCTCATGTTCTAGATGAGCCTGGAACAACTTGTCATAAAAATAGCAAGGAAACTATCAAAGACTTCCAGGGTCACGTTGAAAGGACTCAGTAGTCAATTATAAAAGTTTCTGACTGGTTAGAGAAGAGACAATTTGAACATCTACGTTGGTAAGAGCTATAAAAGATGGAAACACTTTAAAACATTTAAACTTAAATATTTACATTCATTATGTAAACCAATAGCTTTGGTCCCTTTTGGAGCACAAAAATAAAATTTATTATTTTGAAAATTGATAAGCAGGGGAAATCCAGGATTTGCCCTCCTTTCCCTATGAACTGCACCTCAGCATAATCAAAGAGTTGCAGTATTTTCTTACAGAAGTGTTCTGGATTAAAAAAAAAAGAAAGATAGAATGAAGATATTACCAATTTGAAACTGCTAATGAAATTGTTTCTCTGAGTTAGCAATCTCAACAGTTGTTAACACCACGAAAGCAGCAATAATTTGGCATTGTGGGCCTGCTGATATTTACAACATTGTCTCTGGAAATGCAAAACACACCAGCCTCTAGACTGGGGCTCTAAATTGTATGGCCAGTTTATGGGGGACAGAGGAACTTAAAGGGTCCTTGGTGAGGCAAACAGCACAATCCAGACTGGGAAATGCAGGTCTTCTACAAGGAGGAAGCATGAGGCGGGAGGGGCAATCTCGGAGGTCTGCCGACCAACTGAAAAGCGTGAGTCTCATCTGGAGTTTTTGGTTTACCAAGACCATGGTTATTACGCCACTCAGGTATCCTTTTAGTTTTGGCTCCTGCTTCCAAGTTCAAGTTCTTTCTTTACCTCCTGTTCGTGTTCTTGAGAGACAATTAGGTTGGCCAGGGTCCTGTTTGGGTTCCAGTCCCATCACAGGTCAGAGATGAGGCTTGATTTGATCACATGCCCATCTCTGACTCACTCAACTGAAGCCACAGGGCTCTTGGGACTGTCCTAGGAAAGGGGAGTATGTGCTGATGTTTCACACCCTGGGAGGCAACTTGGGGACCCAGAGTGGAGCAGATACAGTTTTGACTGAAAGCATTGGATTTTTTTTTGCCCTATTTCTCTTGTTTTCAAAGCAAATTTGAGTGGATAGGACAAAGAGTTGTGTCTGAGTCCATTCAACCAATGGATTGGGGTGGGGTTCGGTGGTGGGGAAGAGTAATGCTTGTAGGAGAGGAAAAAGTGCAGGTGTTGGGGAGTCCTCCTGGATCTCGAGTAGGTTTTCCCGCTGGATTGACACTTGTCTGGTCTGCACCTCCTCAGTGGTTTATGTGCTGGGGTCTGTACATCAGATTCTCCTATCAGGAACTGTGTGCTCAAGGGCGACTCGCCTAACAGAGCTGTGCTCAGTTTCTTCATTTGCAAAGTGAAGATTAAAATAGCAGAACCTACCATGTTAAGTCCACGTTGAATATTGAATTGGTTAGTGTGTGAAAAGTTGAGACCAGTACCTGGCCCAGGTGCATGCACCAGTGACCTAGAGCCAGCCCTGAACATAAACTCATTCTGTCCTGAGTGAAGAGAAGGGGCCATGCTCAGCACATGCCTGTCAGGGGGTCGCCTGGTGTGCTCGTGACCAGGTGGCAAGAACACAGAGGGGCTTCAGAAGCCCATATCATCTCAGGGTCGGTCCACGGCAGGGTGGCACGGAGGATGGAGCTGCACACTCTCTGGGCTCCGCTCTTTCACAGCAGACAGAGGTCGGTGGGTGAGCCCTGATACACATTGCGCTGACTTGTGGGGAATTTGCTGCCCACAGCAGAGGGAAAAATGTACCTCCCTAAAGCCAACAATCAAAGGCCAGGCAAGCCCTGTGGGAGGAAAATAACTCAGGCTATAGATATTCTTTTCAAGCCTTGGCATCTGGCCATGAGCAACATAGGGATGGGTGCGATTAGCATCATGGCCTCCCGGAACACCGTCTGCGTGCTGGCAGGTGGAAGGACTGATGTCACTCCCAAATGGCTCTTTAACCAGTTGGCCTGGGTCCCTGACTCTCAGCTGGGACCAGGCCCAGTCACCTGCAGCACTAGGTCTATAAGAGCCTCTTATAGAAGCGCAAAGAGCCACTGCAAGCTGGGAGGGCAGTAAGGGTGTGTTTTTGAAGGTTCTTGCAAAACCATGGGGGTAGGTTGCCTCCCACCCTGACACACTGAAAGCCTCCTGGTGTCCTTGGCCTTTGCATATAATTCCACAGCCCTCCCTAGAGTTGCGAGAAGAGGACAGGACCTTGGAGATCATGTCCTTCCTCCCCTACGTGCACCCCGCAGCACCCTCATCAGCCTGCTTCGCCCTGTGTTTGGAGTGTCCTTGAGGGTGCCCGTCTGAGGAGAAGTTAGAGGCATGGCTCGCTGGCATGGACATGATTTGAAGGTGTGTAGGATGGGACTGGAAGAGGAGCTAGAATCTAGGAAGGATGGAGAGAAAGAGTTTTGGAGAGCAGCGACAAGGAAGCGTCTGGTGGGTGGTAAGGAAAGGTGGGTTCATGCAGGGAAACAATCGATGCACATTTCACCACTGAGTGCTAACATTTGCTGCCTTTTAGCCCTGGGCTTTGTCCAATCTGTGTCCTTCTCTCAAGATTACAGGGACCCCTGATGAGGAGAGACAATGGGAGATTAGTTACAATTTTGAGGAAGATGAAGTGCTTCATTGACTGTGGAGAGGCCCAGGGACTAGCTTCCTGGGTGGACAGTTTGTGGACAGGGACTAGAGTGGTGCTAGTGGTGATCAAAAAAAATAGAGGCCGGGAGAGAAATGTCAGAGCAATTCCCAGTGGCGTGTGACAACTGTGATAGAGAAGCCCAACTGGCTCCCGGAAGCTGTCCCACAATGACATCACCAGTGAAATGATGAGACTTCCCAGCCTGTACTGGCTCCTTCTTGCATCTTGGAGGACATTTCAGAGTTGAGGTTGGAGTGAGTTAGAAACTTCAACACACAGGAGTGGAGGAGAAGGTGGCTGGTTCCAACCAGGTTCTGGGGTCAGACTTTTTTCTTGGTCATCCAAAAAAGCATTTTGTTTCCAAACACTACTATAGGAGCTTGTCAGAAAGGCAAATGCTTGGGTCTCAACCCTGATCTACTGAATCAGAAACTTTGGAGTGTGACCTGGCCAACTGCTTTCTTACAAGGTTCTCTAGAGGATTCTGGCAGTAAGGAAGCCAACACTGGTCTCACCGTCTTTGTTGTGCCTGACGGGATCTGGTTTAATTTCATTAAAATGAAATGAACACAAGTATCTCACTTGCTCCTCTAGGATCAAAGGTCCCACATGAGATCCTGCACATGTACTGCTGGTCTCAGGCCCAGCACACAGTGGGTGTGCACTATGGGGGCAGGAGGGTCATTCCAACAGCAGGGTTTAAGGTCCGCCACCTGGAGCAGGACGAGCTCACCTAGGAGGAGGGGAACAAGCCCGGGAGAGGCAAGGGCGGGACACATGGCAACTGCTGGTATCACAATGCCCACATTGACTTGTGACCTCAGCTTTCTGGAGCAGGGCAGCGGGGAGAGGATGGCTGGCAGCAACAAAGAGAGGGCAAAGGGGAAACTGGGATCAAGGACACAGGGAAAACTGGCAAAGAAAAAGTAATCACAGGGCAGAGGAACCACCAAGATACTGAAGGAAACATGGGGAATCACAGGAACCTCTCAGGTAACAATCTGGGGGGACTCCTATTTCACACCAAGTGTCCCCAACACAGAAATCTAGAATGAAAGTGAAAAAACGCTTGCTCCCAACTACAAGACCATCATGTGCTTTACAGAAGGAGCTCTGCTTGTTTGAGGGTTCCCAGCTTCCGGCATTCCTTTCCATCCAATTCTGGTCCTTCCCCGCATTCTGTCCAAGCCCAGATGCTTATGAACTTTGTCTGCAGAGGACTTGGGCATGGGTGTGTTTTTAAAAACAGTTAGGTGATTCTACTGTGTGGTCAGGGCAAAAACTTGACTTAAACAGGAAAACAAAACAAAAGAAAGACAGAAATGGAAGTCATGTGTCCTCCTGGGTGTTGCGGGGCTGAGCCCGTGTCGTGGCTTCCCCTAGGGATGCATGCAGAGCTCAGGACCCAGGAGAAATTAAACCAGGATTGGTAAGTGCCTTTACTATTAAGAACCTATATGGACCTATAGGGAAGAAGATGACTCACAACTTCTACGCAGCTTCAGTTTTACAGAAAACCCTGCATTGGTACCTGTTTTCTACAATAAAAAGAAGTCCCAAGAGAATTTTTGTTTTACAAGTAAAAATTGCATGCAGCTTCTTTGTTTCATACCATTTCATAAGAATGCTCTGCTTTTGGATAGTGAGGGAAACCTGTAATCAGGAACAGGCAATACAAAGGGTCAGTAAATAAAATGAACACATAGGAAATCTTAGGATCAGTGAAGACCCTGTGGAATAGTTGGGGTTGGAGGATGGAGAGGAGACTCTCCCCCTGTCACCTCCACTTGGTGAAGCCTGGACCAGCACCAGGCCCCCACCGTAGGGGGGCATTTCTGGTGCTGACGCCACGGAGGCCACCCTCTCAGTGCTAGCACCTCTTGCTTTGTGTTTGCTTGGGTCACATGGAGTTGGTATGAGAGACGCAGAAAGGGAAAGAAGGCAAAGAATGTGGGAAATCTGAGTTCTTGGATTCAGATTCAGATTCTGCCACTTTTTTGGGGAGGGTTGGCTGGGATCAGAGGGTTGGTTCCCACATGGTTGACCTTCTGGATCTCAAGGTCACAGTCTTTGCCAGGCCTCCTAGCCAGGACTCCCATCCCTCTTTTTCAGATGACACTATTTCAGGGATGTCTTCCTAATTCCTACAGCTGAGACTTGTACAGGGTAGAAAGACCACTTACTCCCAGTTTACATTCAAGTCGTATAAAACCTGGAACGCACCCTTAGGTGTAACAATGCTAGCAGCCTGTATTTGCCTTCCTGGTGCTGCCACCATTAGAGGTCTGGGGACCTCAAGCTGGATAATGGATGGCCATGGGGTTCCCTCCTCATCATGTCTAATCAAAATGAGAGCCTCTTGGCTGCCATATTGGAATGAGTTAGTATGTGCACCTGTATCTGTGTGTGTCTCTATCTCTGTGCGTACCTGTGTGTCTCTATATCTGAATATCTTATGTGTCTGTGTGTATATCTGTTTATCTCTGTATCTGTGTGTAGATGTGGATGTGTCTGTATCTGTGTGAATCTGTAAGTCTCTGTGTGTGTAGCTCTGTGAGTACACCTGTGTGTGCCTATGTGTGTGTGTCTCTGTATCTGTATGTGTGTACCTGTGTCTCTGCGTTTGTGACCAGCCCTCGATGCCTGTGTCTTCTACTCCTTCCTGTCCAGTGACTGTCATGGCTGTGAGGATGGATGCCAGACCTTGGGGAGTGAGGAAAAGAGAAGCAGCTGGTGCAGGCCACTCCCTGGGGAATTTTGGCAGCAAAAAGAAGAAAAATAGAAGTCAGGGAAACTTGGGGTCAAGGAAAGAATATTTTTAGAGGAGGGGAGACTTGGGAATGTTTGAAAGCAAAAGGGAGGGGGCAGTGGGGAGTTTGGAAAATGCTGGTGAGGAGGGCAGAGAGTGAGGCTGAATGGGAGAGCAGAGGAGGGTAGGCAAGAGTTCAGGAGGAGGCCACAGAAGATGGATGGCAGCAGCAACTGCTCTCACTTCCAGGACTTGGTACCAAGCTCTTAGATGACTAATACCCATCATCTATGTTGTCATTGTCAGGAATTGGCTCTGACCAGTAAAGTGAGTGGATAGAAGAAACAAGCTTTGAAAGGACAGCAAACGCTGATGTGAGGGTCATATGACTGCCCACGACATTGCATATTCATCTCATAAGACTCTTGCCAGGGACCTGGCCAGGCGCTGGTCTCCGCCTTTGACAGATTCAGGATCTTTTCAGACACAGATGTACCAGTGCCTCAGAGTGGACGCCTTGCCCGGCCTAAGGCTCTTCTTCACTTCCCATGCCAATTTGTCTCCAACCCTATATGTCCATGCTAATCCCCATCAAAACCACATCCCCATCCTGTGCCTGTTGCCATGCTCAGGTGTCTTAGTTCAGACTTATCCACCAGGTGCTGCCATTTCTTCCACAAGACCTCCCAGTCCCTTTTGTCTGAGGATACTACGTCTCTGATGACCAACAGGAAGATAGGCTCAGACAGGTAGAGTGGTGGGGGGCGGGTCAATCTGACTATGGCCTCCATGGTGGGCTCAGCTGCAGAGAGAGAAAATGGGGAGTAGAATCTATGCAGAGGGTAGAGCTGCATGGATCGTGCCAGGAAACCAGTGAGGAAGGAAGACAAATTTTGCCAAACTGCACGGAGTACCTCCTTGAAACCAGACACCGGGAATGTGTAGAGCCCAGGCTTGCTGCCTGGGAAGTAGTTGGCTGGCTTCGATTTTTTAATTTTTATTGTTTGTTTCTAAAACGAATGCTTGTTTTACCTTTGTAATTCTCCAGGTTTTTGAGGAACACGGCAAAGAAGGATTTTGTTTTGACTTTAGACACTTGGTTTGGCCTTAGCTACAGACAAGGACCAATTGGCTGACTACAGACCAAAGTCACTGCTGATGGCCACTGTGTCTTTGATAGTGTGGGCTGCCTCAGCCCATCTCAAGGCACCACGTTCTTCTGCATCTGGGCCAGTGAGCCACTGTTTCAATCACACAAAGACCCTGAACTTCCTCCAACCCATTGCCCGCTTATTTTTCTACCATAATAATCCTTTGTCTTTTCTTCTTCCCCAGGACTTTAATCCAAGGCTCCTGACTGATGTTAAAGAGAATCTCACACACAAACCTACACCCAAACACATATCCCCCCACATACACCCACACACATCCCCCCACA
>RJWH01009230.1:0-24244 GCA_004363575.1 Solenodon paradoxus | reverse complement strand
CTCCTCCCTGGGTCTCTCGGCCTGACTTTCCCTCCTCTGCTGCCTCAGCGGGCAGGTGGGGATGTCGCACCTTCTCCACCAGCCTGGCTCAGTGAGACCGAGGGAGGGGTGGGCTGGCCGTTCCCTCCTCGCTCCTCAGTGGACGCCCGGGGTCCCTGTCCTTCCCCTTCCCACCTTAGTGGCTCCCTTTCTGGCAGCTCCTGCTGGGCCAGGGGCTCAGCCCCTGTGCACCTCGTTTCTGTGAGCCACGCGCCCCAACGTCTCAACAGCCCTGAGATTGCAGACGTGGCTCTCTCCTCTGTCCCTGGGGCAGCGACTCCAGCTCAGGACAGCCTTCTTCAATCCCGGGCAGACTCTTCCAGAACCTTCCTTCTCCTGTTGTCTGCTTATTCACTCCTGCCCTACCTCTCTGGGACCTGTTACAAACCCGGGTGAACCTGAACTCACCATCTCTCTTATAACCTTGACTCTGAATCCTAACTTATACTAGGTTACAATCTGTATGCGGAGATATCTAGTGATGAACTGCAACTAAGATTGCAGCTTACTTTGCAATATATCCAAAATAGCATGTTTAATTGATAGTGGGATATGGAGAGTGAGCTATGTGATCGCTAAAACAGAATGAAATGTTAATTTGGGTATTTACCTGTGTTGATCTTATATATTTCTCTCAACTTTTCTTTATACAGGAATTTTTCATAATAAAATATTGGATACAATATGTGATGTTTTCTAAAAATATTATAGTAATATGGAATAATAGAGAAAACAGAAAAACCCACCTGGCATCATGAAAACACTAAATATTTTAGGAAAAACCCTTTCAGACTATGTAAGCATACAGAAATACAAGTGATTATACTTAATGTATATAACAGAATCAAATTATATTGTAACATGTTCTTTATTTACAATTAAAGTATCAGAGAGTTATTTGACTTCAAAGTATATATGATCTCAAACCATAATTACTGAAGCACTTGTCTTGCTGTCAGGAGCCTTAAACTCTCAGCACCAAAAGGTCAGGAGGTGGTATTTTATGATTAGTAATAAATTCTTCCCTCCTTGAATAAGAATGACATACAAGCAATGAATTAACATTTCTTGAATGAATGAAAGGATGATCAAGTGTCTTATAAAACCAGGGAATCAGTGTTAATCCTTTTATTTGTAATTAAGCCTGCTGTATCTTTTACAATTTGTTGGTGACTTTCATTTAGATTGATTACAGGTAGCTTTGATCTTGAAATGTTCTCTTTCACCCCAAAGAGAAACGTTAAGTTAGGGGCTATGTAGAGTGATAGAACTTCATTTTCTTCATTTTGCACAACTTCCCTTAAAATTCTGAGAACCGTGTCCCTCACATTTGTAGAATTTTTCCTTCACATTCTTCATCTCTCTCCTCTCCCTCGCACCTGTCCATTTCTGCTGTGATCCAGCACACCTGAAATGCTTTCTCTGAAACTTTAGCATATTCTCCCAGCAGGCAGCTTGGGCCCACATTTCCCTGTGCATGCTGCTGGCATATTTTCTGACTGGAGCTTTCATGGTGTCCCTCTGGATAAAGCCCTGCACGGTGTCCTGTAGGATGTCCCCCAGTCTCTAGTGTGCCTCTCAGATCCTCCACAGCCAACACGCAACTGTGACCAGGAAATTCTACCAAGTAGAGAATTCTACTTTGGGTTCTAGGACACTGAATTTTTGCTGCCCAACTTCACCTTGAGTAAAACTGCTACAATCCTTCCTGACAGTCGATTTTTACCAAGTGCCCTGACATCTAATCCTGCACACATTAGTATCGGGAAGGCTACTGGAGGTGAAGATCCCTGTTCTGGGAATACCAGGTACCTGTTTCCCTTTGTTCTCTGATTTCAATGCCCCTGAATGCTGAACGGCCACTTACCTTTTCAAAGACTGGAAGATACCGATTTGTTGTTCTCTCTTTGATCAGGGTGACCTTGGCATCTTTTTGATCAGGTGGAGTTAGTGGCAAATGCAGCAGCATCTCAGTCAAATCTGCTATACCTTCTGAGTACATGTCAATCCTGGAAGACACAAATGACCAGCCGGCTCAATGTTTCCTGCCTTCGATTTTTTTTTAATAAAACTATTTTATTTTTATTTGAGTCATTTATCTTGGTTATTTCCCCTAGACTTGGGTTGTGAACCGGGCCAGTCTTTGGGATTTACATGGAATGGACTATGCTCAGCTGGAGGCAGCACGCCTAACCACTTACCACCAGGGTGTGCACCGTGCCTTAGTTAAAAATAATTTTTAAACATGGGATATCAGGAGATAGCAAAGGGATTCACCTCCACTGGGTGCATTTTAGATGGCATTCAGCATTTATTTTTACTTAACAGTTTACTCTGGAGCAAATCCTTGAGGTAGGCACAAACATGCCCAATACAGAAACAGAGAGCATCAGTGACCTGTCCAGTCACAGGGAGGAAAGCAGTCAGTGGAATCTCTGCAAGTAGCTGCTGATGCTCTTCGTCAGGTTTTCCATCTGCAGTGGCTCTACGGACACACTTCATGGGAGTCACATGGCTAAAGACCTTCTGTCTCCAGACTTACTCAGAGTCCTGTCAGCTGTCTCAGCCATGTCCCCTTCCATCTGTCAACCTGCTCTACCCCCAAGTAACCCCGACCTTTTAATGACTATCCTCGGCTCAGCCTTATGAAGTGGCCAGCTCATACCACTGTTCCTGGTCATCATTTTATCATTTCTAGAACTTGAGAATCAGCTCTTTTCAATGCTTGCATTTGAAATCTTGACAGCTAGACACTCAGACACTGTGTCCATCATCTTCAGTCATTGGCTAGTGTCCAGCCTGTAAAGGCCTGAGTTCCTCGATGTATGATTCCTCCAACCTCCTGGCTTTAAGTTCATTAAAGTTTTGGAAACTCTGTTACTGTGCTACATATGTGGATCATCTTAAATAACCCTCCTTCTTGACTCCATTATAAGTGGAATACCTTATCCTAATAGCTCTCTGGTGTCCTAGCCCTCATCTCATGTCACCAAGGCATGTCACTACTGGTTACAATCCCCACCTTCCCCAAACCACCACAATGGTCCTGCTCTTTCAAGGAATGACTTAAATTGTTCTTGTTAGCTTTGATGAAAGAACAAGAAAAAAAATACTCTACAGGGCTCTCTCCTTTATGTCTTTCCCACAGAGCTTGTATTTGGTGGCAATGTAGTTGAGGATGGCTCTGGTCTGCACCAACTTCATCCCATCAATTTCCACCATTGGCACCTGCTGGAACATCAAGGAACCATCTGTTGAAAGAAGAAAACAAAAAGTAGAGTGAAATTTTGTATAGGTCACACTTTTCTAAGATGAAAAAAAAAAAAAAACAAACTTGTTGAAATAACTCAAGAAACAAAACAAAACTAAAAATTGCCTGGTAACACACTAACAGAATGACATTTTGCTTTTGAGTTTCCTCTAGTCTTTTTTCGTATCAATCTGACATTTCCCTTTAATTTCTTTATTTCATTTACCTTATCTCATATACATATGTATGTTCCTATGTAAATTTTTCCTTTGTCCTCGTGGATAAATTACAAAGAATTTGGGAGATGCTACAACTGTGTCACCAACCAGATCTATTTCAAAGGAGAAGTTCCCGAAGTAAGTCCTACACTGTTCATGGCATTTAAGGCGAGTTTTGAGAGGGATTTCTATCTAAGGGTCTCTTTCTGTGCTCTTCATAGTTTGCAGCACTGCTAGGATATTACCTTGAAATCATCCCTAAAAGAAAAGAACTCAGGGCAACTAGGTGGGTCTTTTCTACACTTCTCATTCAAATGCATATGCCTAAGTGTCCTTGGATGGAAGGACTGTGTGGGACTCAGAACTGGCACAGTTTAGGTACAAAAAAACAGGAGAAAAGAAAAACAGGGCATTTCAGGGCACCAAGGATGATCCTTTAGCAAATACTCAGAGAGTTCTAGCCCTTCCTTGCCCTGAGAGAGTTGCAGAGCCTCGCCCCTTTTCTCCCTCACCACCAACCCTAATTAAATGCACACAAAGGATTAGCTCAACCAGTGCTTGGTCTTAAGATATTCTCAGCAGAGGAATTGAGACACTTGGGCTTACCATTTTTTAACTTGTCCAGGTCTTCTGGTTTTTCTACAAATTTCTCCTCAAACTGGAAAGCAGAAATAGTGAATGAGTTATTGCTATTTCATTCCAAAGCATTTTAGAACATTAACTGCAAATGAACCCTGGAAGGCACTTGATAAGGAGAAGGCAAGGTTTCTGAGTTTGGCAGGCAGCCTGAGGGCTGTGAGCATGGCCACTGGGTAATTTAGATAAGACCCATGAAGAAAAGAACATGGCTTAATGCTCATGCTTGCAGTTGCAATTCCACCCTGTTATGACTTGGGAATGGGATGTTGGTGAGGGAAGGAACAAAGACTTTCTCATAGTTATGGAGCTCTACATCTTAGGAAAGCCTGTCTTTCCAGGTGAGAGCTCAACAGTACATGTCTTCTAACATGAGGCTCACCATGGGTCAGTGACTACCTAAGATGCTGCCGTGAGGGTCCTCTGCTATAATTATATCATTCCGCTCCATTTTAAATTTTATAGGAGCTCTTCATGACAAAAGTTTGGGAATTTCAGGGCTTCAGACTTGCTCAGTGGAGCTGTTTACTGTGGATCTACATGACCCAATACAGTCAGACTCTACAGATAGTGACGTGTGTACAGCAATACGGAGGCACCCATTTCAAGACAAACATAAGGAAAGATAGGTGGTCGTTGTGTCAGGGTGCCTGGGTGGGATGGCTTAACTCGTGCGATGCTGCTTGTGAGGCCGATGGAGGTGAATGAGATTGTGAGGATCAGCCTTTGGGCACAGAGGTCCTCATCAAGAGCCTCTGCTAAGTCCTTGCTCACTACCTTCTTCAGAGAAGCTATAATGGAGAGGAGAATACCCGGGATGCTTGCAGTAACTCCCAGTTTCACCCTCCTGTGGGCTTTTGAACCCAAAGCTGAGTTGGACAATAGTAAAAAGAGGTGATTGCTTTACAGAGAGAAAACACCTGGAATGGCACTAGCGTATTTGGATTTCTTGTGTACTTGTTTCTTAATGAAATTTAGAAAGGATCAGGCTAAAGTACCACACACATATTCATGAAGCAATCAGAAAGTGGAATCCCAAGGCTTAGGTAAACATGGGTTATGAGGCAGAATGGAGAACACTAGGAGTTCCTTTCACTGCACAGCACCTCACCTTCTTTACCGTTGTCACCTGAGAGACCAGTCTTTCTCAGGTTGCCTAGGACTCAGGAAAACTCTCACAAAGTAGTTATTGGGACACTGCCTACAACGAGAAGGGTTTTTCTCAGTGGCACCTCTAGAGGGCAGCACTCAATAGAGTCGCACGGAAACTACCGGTGCTCCGCCAGGAACATGGCGTTTTAAACCAACGTGATTAGCTGTCCACGCAGTAGCTCGCTCTCCCCGTTTGAGCCACCTATTTACTTATCTGTATCCTCACTAGAATTTAAGCTTCCAGAGGTCAGGGAGCTGTTTTGTTAGATTGTGTACCCCCAAGACTTAGCAAAGAGCTGCCACTTAAAAGTTCTCAACAAAATGATTGTTAAGTAAATGTATTACCCCTTTAACAGGCAGTTTGGTGCAAAACACTTTCGTATTTCTCATTATATCTTCACTAGTTACATTTGTATTCTAAAATGATTATTTCATTATAGATATTTCTAGCAGGTACACAAATAAAAGTTAAAATAAAGTGATCCTCCCTGTGCCCAGTTTCAATAACAACCAACTGAATCCAATTTTCTGTTACCTACATGCCTATCCTTTCTCCCTCCCTGGTAAAACTGAAGTACATCCTATGCATCTTACCATTTCATCCTTAAATACTTCATGTATATTTCTAAAACATGTAACAAAATCATAACTAAACCACAATAAAATCGATAATTCTTTAAAATATTCTAATATTCATCATAATCAAGCTCTGTGGTATCCATCCCAAATGATATCTACAGTTTGTTAAGATTCGAGTCCAAAATAGGTCCATGCTTGATGATTATCAGGGCTTCCTTTTCTTTCTTTACTTTATATATTTCCTCTTAATTATTTTGTGCTCTTTTATGGGTAGAACTGCTCAATTTTCATGTGATCAAATCAGACCGTTTCTTTCTTTATATACAGATACTTTACTTCAGGCAAATTCATTCACAGTACATCCATTATGGAAGTCTCCTAGTTTATGTGAGAAACTGCTTTGATACTATTTTAGACAAGGTAAGATGACCTCACTCAGAACCCACCTCTACTCCAGCTGCAGCCAGGAGCCAGCGGATACATTCCATCCTGCCGCGTCCATTGAAATAGTGAAGCCTGGGCTTCCCTGCCATGATGCGGCCTCTCCGTTTCTCTAAACGTGAATGAATGAATGAATGAATGAAACCATAGAAACAAATGGTACTTTGTGATGCACATTCAAACAGAAGGGTTAAGTATCACCTTTCTTCATGGTGGAGTTAGAGGAATTACATGAAGCTTTTCTCTGGTCCATAGTCTCATCTTTCCGGGTCTTCATCATGAAAGTGCACTAAATCAACCTCAGTTTATAGTTGTCCTCCCTGTGACTGATACTGGAGCAGCCCAGTTCCTACAAGATGAAGGCCCTGGAAGCCAGGACCTTCAGACCAGAAGACGTCATGGATGGTGAGAAGTGTCTACTACCTAATGGTCATTTTCTCATTTGGATCTTCATTTCATTTTCATAAAAATTACGTGAGGTAGATTCTATTATTATTCAATGATTCCAGTTGGGGTTTTTGATGTCTATGGAAGTGAAGTGACCAGCCTAAAAATAAGTGGGAAAACCTAGCATTCACATAAATGTTTGTGGGACTCCAGTGTCTTGGAGCCTCTGTGTACCAGTGTTTGACAAACAATGGATTGTGAGCCATCGGTGGATTATAAAATCAACACAGTGGATGCTAACAAGTGATTTTTCACTTGCAATGTAATAGCAAATTCCAGAGTATATAATATGTCCTAAAACTCTCATTCTGGTTACATTTACATTGTGTGTAAGTATGCACAAGGGATTGAGGGCTCTGTAAATTATAAGAAGTGCATTTGACTGGGATCAGAGGAGTCTGACGGCTATTGTTCTATTCTGAGTTCTCTCTGTACTACTTGTATTGGGGGTTTCGAAATTCTTTGCTGTGGGAGGCCATCTTATGCAGTGGAGATGTTTATTTAGCAGCGCCCTGGTCTGTGCCCTCCAGAGGCATAGTGCCCCGCTCCCCATCATGACATCCAGATCCTAAAACAAAGCTGTGTCTCTAATCCACGCTTCTTGGGACTGTAATATATAGATGGGAGGAGCATCTCATATCATGCCTGGATGAGTTCATAATGGTCTTGGGCACCTTTTATCAGTGAACTTAGTACAAAAGGACAAGCTTCATTAAAAAGTAAGAATTCAACTGCCTCAATTTTGGGGAGGGACAATTTCACACCCACTTTTTAGTCACCAGATCTCTGGCCATAAAAACTTCTAAAAGTTTCACATGATTTCATATTGTTGGATTTTAGTGCAAATAGATTTCTCTTTATACAATAATTGTATTTCAAAAAAAGGTATGTAAAAATTAAATTTTTATCTTAAAATAGTCTCCATGTTCCAAAGGACCTTTATTTTATTTTCCTTCTTGGACATCTTGTTTCTGGTTGATGTGTCACATATTTCTTCTTTTTAATACATTGCATTCAGATTTCCTCAGCTAATCCTGACTGAACAGCTTCATGTTTCAAAAAATAATGTCTGTTGAGGAAAAAGGTAGGTGCCTGATTTGGTTGCTGCCCTAAAGGGGTTCAAGCCTGACCAAAAAAACAGGCTTATGGATAACTGACAGCTCATCAAGTTCCCAGCAGTGATTTCATTTGAATTGGTTCCAACCTACTAAGCATGCTTATCTTAGCCAAGGAAATCAGAGCAAGGCCAGAGGGCTGCCAGGCTGAGAGTGCTTTCCTGCTTCTACTACGGCATCCAGCCTGTGACTTCCTCGCACCTCAGAGGTTTGACTCCCACACCTACACTAGGGGTGCTCCTTCTGCCTGTCCAAAACCTGTGCATCTTAGAAAATACTAGTGCCGTTGGACTCTTTCCACATCTTCTCCCATTGGCCTATTGTTATGGTTCCTATGGGTTCTGTTTTCCCTGCCAGCACCAACCCGAGTGTGACTTTTCTCAGGGCCTCCCTGAGATTCTGAGGCTTGCCCTCTATAATACCTCTGCTTTAATCCCCATCATGACCACCACCCTGGGCCCGGGTCTTGAACCCAAGTTTTTGGGCTTTATGTGGTCTACACCTAAGCCATCTCAGCCTCATGAGCCACATGGGTATACCTATTTCACTCTTTTTATGTTGGCAATGATTCCAGGCACCACTCACGCTCACTTGGCTGCATCTTTCTTGGTGATTTCCCGTGCCTTCTAAAAAATGAATTTTATGTGCTACTGATGTCTCTTGCTCTCTCCTCCAGAATTCCTGAGTTATAGCGGTAGAAGGCATCTGAGAAATCAACCAGCCCTTTCAGGGGCTTCAAGTGGGTCATGGTTATGCTGCAGCCCACAGCTTGTCAGCTAGCTGGTTAGTGGACAGAGTCTGAATTAAAGCCTGGTTCTCCTGACATTGTCTAGTTTTTTTCAGTTGGACCTTATGATTGAATAGTCATAGCCTGCAGAGATTACAGTTTCCATGCTCGTCACTAAATTGTGAGCTCCCAGAAAACAGAGAGCTTGTCAGTCTTTTTGCAAAGTACTTGGTTCACACACTGCTTGCTCAGATATCCCAGATGGCATGGCATGATTCGATATCTCAAGAGCCACCCTTTTTTTGTTTTGTAATATTTTTCTTAGCGGTCTCACCATTTCACAACGCAGCACCACAGTGCAATTAAATAACCAACTGGGATAGTGGTAATAAATCTGAGTATAAAACCCAACATCGTGCTGTACACACAGAATTATCAAAGCAGTACAACTCCCCCACATCAAAGAAACAAATGACTAAGCAAAAAAAAAAGGAAACCTGCGTTGGCAGGGTATTCAGGAAAGTATTGAATTAGCAAATAGAAGAAACTTTCAAATCCTCTGTTGGACTAGGACAACACAGCTCAAGAGAAGAGCTTTCTTGTTCTTACATTTGCCTAGGAAGTAAATCCTTGCCTCACTACCCTAACAGATTTAGAGTCATTTGCCATTTTAAGTCTTCTTAAGAAACCCTGTCCACATTTTGGCCCCCAAAACGCTGAACGAGAAGGAAAGGGAAGGGAAGATGAGAAGAAGGAGTGGGAAGAGAGAGAGATGGAGAAGAGAAGGAGGGAGAGGGAGGAAGAGAGGAGGAATAGACGGAGGAGAGGAAGAGAGAGGAGGTGGATGAAGAGGAGGCAAAGAAGAAACAGAAAAAGGAGAAGGAAAATGGCATGTTACCTGGCACTCACTCACAAAGTAACTCAGGAAAAAGCTATCATGTGTGAAATCAGCTCTGTAACTACAGATTCTGATTAGCAGACATAGATGATAGGTTTCCAATAGGAAGTACCAGTTCAACAGACTTGCATCATTCATGTTTTCTTCACCTTTGCATAAGCAAGGCCCCCAAATGTGTGATCCTGCTAAATTTAAGTCCCGTATAATTGTATGCATCACACTAACAAGTCATTTATAACAAAGAAAGCCACTCTAGGCAGTGATGTTATATTTTCAGATTACGAATGTGATAATACTCTTACTTTTTTCATTTCATCAAATTTTCTCTTCTTATTTTCTAAATTCTTGATTACGTTTTTTAAAGCAACATCCTTGAAAAAGGAATAAAGCAATTGAATTGTCCTCTAAGCATACAAAGCACAAAAAGTATATGAAATATCCATGCAACTTAACACATTTAAAGCTATTTTCTCCTTGTGACACAGACATGAAAAAATGTAGGAAGATTTCTAAAGCCAGTACTAACCTAATGAAAGTTCAGTCTTCTCCTGTCAGCTCTTCAATGCCAGTCCTGTTACGCATGAATTCAGTGCTATCTTTTTGTAACTATCTTCTCCCCCCAAAGGGGTGGAGCCAATAGTGAGCAGCTACTCCCACACTTGGCAGAGTTCCATGCATAAGCAGAAAGGAAATGACTTGTCAACAGTATTTCATTTCAAGGTGATCCATAAATGCACAAAGAAGAGCTTCAGATTTTTTTGGCTGCTCTACAGGCCAGTACAGATAGGGCCTCTATAAACACAGGTTATGGAAGACTTCAAGAATTGACTGAAAAATTTATGGCAGATGGAGAGATGTTGTGGGGAGAAGGGGAGTGTGGTGGTGTCAGAAGACAGGAAATAATGGAGAAAATAGGGAGATAGCAATCCAAATTGAAAAACAACAACTAATGTGCAACCCGAATTCTATAGGCCCAAAGAATATAAAGTGACCTAGCCCAGGGTGGGAGAACCTCAGCTATATAACCTGGTCATTGTCAGACTTGTCTTTTTTTTGCTCACTATCTTATGAAATTTGGCATTAAAACATTTATTTTTGAAGACCAATAAACTGAAAAAAGCAATCACACTGCAGAATAGTAAAAAACCAAAAGTTCATATATAGAGCATGTTGAAATGATGTTCCTTAGGTCTTCTGAAAATAATACATCAAATGTATGATAGAGAAATAATATGAATTATGATTATAATAAAAATATGATCAACATTTCTTACTTGTTCCATCTCATTGTGAACTGTATACAAAATTGATTTAATTAGGGCAATGCAAAGAATTCATTTCATTGCATCATTTTATAAGCAATTAAAACACTTCAAAATAGATACCATACCCTCATTTCGCATCTAGTCACCTTTATGAATATTCTTTTTAAGTTACTCATACTCTAAAAATGACTTTACAAAAGGTTCTTTGGGCTAAGGCAGTGGTAAACAGGAGATGAGAAAAGGAGACTCAGAATTATTTTTTTACACTGAAAAACAGTGGCTTCTATATCCTCTTATTACTGTTATTGATATTATAGGGCACTTGTAAAAAATTATTTATAGCTGGTGTTTTTTGTTTTCTTTTTAAAATGGTGGTTTTTCTCTTCTTCATTCACTTTTGTTCTTCTCTCTAGCCCCAGGGCCCTTGAATGTACTGTTTTTTCTACCTGGAACATCTTTCCTCCCTACTCCCAGCCATCCTGTGCTTCCTCTATCATATCATTATTTTGGCCTTATTAAATATATACTTTCCTTCTGTTGACTGAGCTTGAGGGCAGCCTGCCAAGTACCCATGACTGACTGCAGATCTGACCCAGAGGGCACTCTGTGTGTGTGTGTGTGTGTGTGTGTGTGTGTGTGTGTGTGTGTGTGTATAAATACATATTGTTTCCAGTGGAAAAAATCTATCATATATCATTATGTCATTGTAGAAAGAAGAATGAGATGGGGCTCAACATACCCATCACCTTACTTTAATAACTGTCAGCAACAGTCCCTGACTTCTTATTGGAACAAAAAATAATAAATATCTTTTAAACTTTCGTGAAATTGTTAAAATTATAGAAAAATTGCAAAGGTGGTACAGAGATCTCAAATACCCTTCACCCAAACACCTCTAATGTTAATATCTTACAAAACCATAGTGCAATAATCAAAACTAGGACTTTAATATTGATACAATACTATTAATGAAACTCCTGACCTTACTTGGTTTCACCAGTTTTTCAATCAATCCTTTTTCTCATCCAGGATCCCACACTATGAAGTTGCCACAGTTTCCTCTAGACTGTGACAGATCCTCAGTTTCTTCCTTGTCCTGCCTTATCTTGGCACTTTTGAAGAGTACTGGTCAGTTATTTTGTGGGCTGCACCTCAGTTTAGGTTGCCTGATAATTGCTCATGCTTTAATTGAAGTTATACAATTTTTGCAAAAATATCACATAAATTATGCTGTTCTCTTTTTGGTATATCATTTCCTGACATAACATTATATTTCATACATAATATTATCATATAATGGTGATGGTCCCTTTATCCCTTGGTCAATGTAGTGTCTGCCAGGTTTGTCAGCCTCAATGTTACTATTAATTCCTTACACAGTAATAAATATCTTGTGAGGAGATCCTTTGTGGCTATGTAAATATTCTATTTCTAAGTTACCTTTTACTCACAAATTTTAGCATCCATTAAGGATCTTGACTAAAGCAGATGTTCCTATACTGGTTGTTTCATGGAGATTTCCCTCCCTCCTACATTGAATAAACTGGAATTCCATATGGAAGGACCTATCCTTTTCATTCATTCATACGCATTGTTTTATGTACCAAAAATGTTTCAAGTTTTTCTTGTATTTCCTCTGCCACAGTCTTAAATACCTCTCTCTCCAAGATACCTATCTTTTTGCAGTTTCCACATACCCCGCATACCAATTCTGTCCAACCTTGTGCCCCATGGTCCTTTTCTTGTTTCCTTTCATTGGGAACGTGTATTTGGAAACTAGATAAATGACACTGCATGTATTTATTGGTTCCGGGGTTTTAGTGTTCCTGCAAAGTTTCCAGCAGGAGGTGGGTAGGTAGGTAGGTAGATAGGTAGAGATAGAGATAGCTAAATAGATAGACAGATAGAGTTAGTTATATATGTATGTGTATTTATCGTGGGTTACTATACATATACACATATGTATATATCTACACGTATATAAACCACAATAAACACTTCCATATGTGTTTCTATAAATCTGCATATATGTAATTAAAAATCGTAAGTTCATAACGATACTTGCTGTTTGAATCCAACCGATTCATTTTTTATTTGTAACTTCTCTCTGACAGATAGGAAACCTGAAGCCTGAATACAATATTTCCTTAAAAGTTAAATTAAAATCAGGAGAACAGATATGAGGCAAGGACTATCCTCTAGAAATCAGAGAGAAACCCGACTGACTAAAGTAGACACTATTCACATATTTGTTCAATCTAGTAAAAATAAAATAATATTAAAACTACTAACTGAGACCTCTATGAGAAACAAATGACACACTTTTCTCACCTGCCCCCTGTGGGTAGTTGATGTCATTCTTATCAATTTATACCTCCTGGTTTTGTTTTGCTTTGTTGCACAAATGAATGTATGTTTTCTTATAATCTCTTAAGTCACAGGCAGTATATGACAAATACTCATTTTCACTTTTTTTTTTTTTTACTCAATGATAGATCTGGAAAATCATTTCTAAGCGCATTTTTAGCTGTGAATGTATCATAATTAATGCAACTGCTATCCTACATAGGGATAGTAAAGTTGTTTCCAACATTCTGGAACTATAAACAATGCTTCAATAAATAACATTGCATATATGCGCTTTTGCATTGTTAGAACATTAGCATGCTTCTCTAAAATTAATGACACTTTTTCTATTTCATAATTAAAATAATCTTTTATTTTTAAGGCAGATAGTACCACAATTCATTAAAATAACTTACAATATTATTGCCTCTTAAATATAATCTTATAGACAATTCCTTCTGAAGTTCAAAATATTGTGGATTCAATTTGTTTCAAACAATCTATATGAAGCATAATGGAAAGAAAAAAATTCTTCTCTATGTTCTTCTATAGAAGGAAATCAAGATACTCGTAATCTGAATAAAAGAAGCATAAACAAATCTGAATAGCAAATGTCACTTTTCTGGACTTTGTCTTCTAAGTTAGTCCAACTCTGTGTATATAGAGTTAAAATTATATTCTGGTTTCCTGCCCTAAGCAAGAAATTGCACCACAGCAGCTTCATGTCCTGGTGAAGCAAATGTTAAGTCCTGATGGTGACTTGGTGTTTCAAGATGTTATCTCAGCTCTGCTCATCTTCCCAGGCATCCCAGAGAGGCAGGAAGTGCTTATCCTCTCAAAGATGGCTCCATCCAGTCAGGAAACTACTTCATATGTTCTCTCAAGTACCACACCCTTCAGAGGCCCCAAAGCCTACAAAATGACCATTTCAGTCTCCGCATCCACCTTTATCTTCAAAACACCAGTGCTGTGAGGAGGAGCTTTTGCAGATTGCCTTTGTGACTCAGAGGGTCAACCGCGCTCAGGCACTGCTACTCTTCTTCTAGAGACCCATACTATTCAACTATAACATTAAAATGTTATAGTGTCTTAATTTAGTAAAATATCTAGAACGCAAATTTTCTCACTTGTCTCATGAAGATTTCTTTACAGTCACAAGTAAGCGTCAAAATCCAAGCTAACTCCATGTGTAGTACTTGAGTGATACAAATAAACATATTTTGAAAAAAATGGATGAATAAAATGCCAGGCAGAGGAGTATGGGGGCAATTGTGAGGAATTCTCAAAGCTCTGGTTCATATCCTTAGGTCATGGAGGCGTGTGTGGACTTACGCTCAGTGTTCTTACCATTTGTGATGGACAGTGGGGACACTGCAAGCCGGTGGGGACACTGCAGGACTCAAAAGATGGTGGGAGAGGCACAATGAACCTCAGGTTTGCTGGAGTTTTCTTGCCTCTATGGGAGTCACTGAGGAGAGCTCGACTCTGTCTGGGGAACAACATGGTGAGTTCAGTGTGGCCAGGTGAGAAGGAGCTTTTAAGGAGGCTAGAAAATGTGCCCAGGTGGGAATAAGATGCCCTCCACGCACTGTGATCAGGTATGAGGAGGGATGTGAGGAGGCAGTGAGAATCACTGAAGGAGGTAATGAAAGGCAGTAACTGCAGTGTTGCATTTTAGGAAAACCACTGAACAGCCATAAAGCTTGTGCCAGCAAACGTGGCGACCGTATCCTGTTTTGAAAAAAGACCCTCTGCCTTCTGAAGAAACTATTCCAAAATCAAGGCCAGCCATAGGCTTGACCACATCCTGTGCCTGCGTTGCCTCTGCTGAAACTTCCCATTCCCATTGTTGAAACTCCCCGCCCCTATTCCCGTCCCATTCTTTTTTCAAAGAAAAGCAACTCTTTGACGGTTGCCACCAAGACCTGAGTCCAGGGAAATGCTCACTCGGCTGCGAGCCTTCCTGGCCTGAATCAGCACCAATGAAGTCTTACCTCAGAGTGTATCAATACCCTTATCTTGGTCTCTTTCGCCATGGGTCTCTCAGCCACTTCTGATCTAAGTAGAGAACAGGTTAGAGCAAAGTGAAGCTATGCTCATAGAGACCTACTTGGAAGCCAGTGGGGTAGAGAGGATTTTTCCTGAATAATTTTTTTAAAGTAAGATGCAGACAGGAATGAAGGCGAGTAAGCAGGCAGGTAGGAAGAGAGAGGAGCAAGAAGCACTTTATTTCTTTTATTGAGTTATCCATCCAGGCCATTCCCCAAGGTCCCCTGGGATGCTAACTTGGTACCTGGGATTCACATGGACTGCACCTGCAGGAGGCAGAGGATGCAACTGTTACTCCACCAGATATGCCAGGGCTGGGGAATGGAGAAATCATGAGGCTCTGACCACAGGTAGCCGCAAAAGATGGGATGAGCAGAGAGCTGCTCCAGGCAGTTGGGAGCTGTGGCTTTCAGAGGTGAAAACCTGGGACTGTGCCTCTAGTTGGAAGGTGGTAACCTGGACTGGAGGGAGGAGAAGCAAGGACATCTCTGAGCTGTTTCCTCTCAGTTCAGCTCTGTGAGCGGAAGTGCTGAGGGTTTCCTGGAAGGAGAGGGAAAGGTCCCAAAACTGAGGTCTACCTCACTCAGGAGGTGAGGCAGATTGTCCTCAGCTTCTATTCCCTGGAGCCTGCCCCAGGGGAAGAACTTACATCCTTTTTCCTTGGGACATCAGCCCCACCCACTTCCCCCTGAGACAAAGGACTGGCAGCTCCCTTCAGGATGTCCAAAAGGGTTTGGTAAAATCAGTAACTGGACTCCAGGGACAGGTGTCCAGGAAGAACTCTGCCTCTCCCTCGGGCATGTGACCTATGGCCATCTGCTTCTGGACACGGGCACCTCACACTAACGCAATCCCAAATAGAAAGGGTTTTCCGTCTCAGAGGTTGCTTCGCCTGTTCCACCCACATCGTTACCCAGACAGGAAGCCTGCCGTCATCCCTGACTCCCTTTTACCCAACAAATCTCCCCACTTCTTCCTCACTGTCTCCCCAGGCTTCTCTCTGCATATCACTCCACCTTCCCAAGCAGCTGCTGACATGTCTTGCACCATTTCCACCATTTCGTGCACACTGACTGCCCAGGCTTGTGCTCTCTAGTCCTTCATTCTATGCCCCAGACAGCAGCCAAAATGCTCTTTCTTTCCTTTTTATTTTATTGAGGTATGTCAGGTTGCAACAAGCTCATCCTGACCATCTGAGGAAAAACAGGCTCCCCCAGCCAGGATGAGAAAAACAGGATGAACCAAGATAAGCTGGTAACATGATGAAATGCAGCTGCACCAGGCGTACAGATAAGCCAAGAACGACCAGGGTCACTCAGCACCAACTGACATGAATCAGCTACAATGCCAACCTGACTCATCCAGTCAGTCACCCCAACCTAACGACCCTCTTTCATTCTTGCGATTTTTGCGCTTAAAAACTTCGCTCCTGGAGCAGCCAAACTGAGTCAGCCTCCCTTGACTGGCTCCATCTCCATCTCCTTCCCACTTTCTCTTCTCTGTTAACCAGTTGACTCAGTCTTCCTTAGCTGGCTCCATTCCCACTTTCGCTCTCTCTCTCCCCACTAACAAATCCCCTGCTTTTTCCCTCGCTGTATCTGGTCTGGTCTCTTGAACGCCTCCGAACCCAAAAGGCACACCTGACACAGTAACATTATATATATTTCAGAGGGACAACATTGTGATTGGATATTTTTGTATATTGTGAAATGATCTCCATAATAAATCTAGTTGACATCCATCATGATACATAGTTACACCTTTTTTTTTTTCATGTAATGAGAACTTTTAAGATCTACTCTCAGCAACTTGCAAATATTCAATAGCATATTGGTACCTATACTCAACATCTGTGCATTACAGCCCCAGGGCTTGTTTATTTTATAACTGGAAGTGTGCACCTTCTGACAACTTTCACCCATTTTGCCCACCAATCTGAGCTTGGTGGGTTTTGTTTTGGGTTTTTTTGGTATGTTTCATTTTTGATTCTACAGGTAAGTGAGATGATACAGGATTTGTCTTTGCATAATGCCCCCCAAAAGATCAAAGAGGCAAATTTTATCCTGTCACTTTCTGGCTTCAAATCCTTTAATGACCCATTATTGCCTTCAATGTGAAGTCCAGCTTCTTGCAGAATTTATAGCCTCCCATGAATCCCAGCTTCTTGTCCAGCCATTTCCTCCCTCACCTTTAGAACTGGCCCTCCCTCTTTGCCCTTCAGCCTTTGCACAGGCTGTCTGGTCTTAGAATTCTCGTCTGCAATTTCCTCCTCCTCCCTTCTCTGAGCTACCTCCTTTGAGGCCATTTTACATGTCTAGTGGACACTTAGCCTGATATAGTCACACAAACCAGGGCTGGGTAAGAGCTTGGCTTCTTGTCAGTTGGGTTGGTTTATAAGTTCAACCTTTGGGACTGGCTGCCTGGGTTCAAATCCTAGCTCTGCCATTTGATACTAAGTGGCTTGAGGTAAATTATTCTTCTCTCTGTTCTTCAGTTTCCTGATCTGTAAAATGGAGCTGTAATGCCAGCCTCAGCAGCCTGCTGTGAAGATTAAATGTAGAATGTTTAGGTCAGGACGTGCGAGTGAAAAAACACTAAATGTATATCTTAATCATTGTATTTCTGCCATTACCTCAGTGCTTCCTAAATGTCAGTCTTTAACTCCATTAGGTGTTATGTGGGAAAAAAAAAATAGGCAAACATAAACATTTAATCATTAAGAGAGGTTAGCTTTGGGTGATGTGTCTGTGCACTTTTTTATTTCGCCTTTTCACAAGTTTTATGTATTAAACCTATACTACGCTTGAAATTTAGGAAAGGTAATGCAATATTTTAGATAGACAATACATAAAAATGATCAAAACATTCAAATATTGCTGTGCTATGGCTACAAATACATGAAGATTTTTATATAAATGGGCAAAAATGGAAAGAAACACAGAACCAGAAAAGGGTTTTGAGATAGTGAGTAAATTAATTTTCTTTTAAAATACACTAGAATTTTAGTATAGTATTTCTTAGTAAGTTAAATTAAAATCAGGATAGCTGATAGTAAAAGGGACTGTTCTCCGGAAAACAGGAGAGAGGGAGGGAGGGAGGAAAGAAGAAAGAGGAAGAAGGATTTGCTTTAACTTGACACAGATTTCGAAGCCTCACATGGCCCAGTGTGAATGCAGTAGCTCAGCATCACAATGTACTGCACTGGATCGTGAGTGCATGTTAGCATGACCAGCTTGGCGTAAGTTTTAACTTTGTTTTGCATTGATTTGTATTTGCTTAGTATTTCTTGCAACTCATCAATTATAAGAACTGCACATGAAGAACGTGGGTCTTTGCATTCTAGTCTCAAGAGCAAGCTCAACCACTTACTAACAATGCCAACTGGGGAAGTTGCTGATGTCTCTGAGCCTAATCCTTCATCAGTAAAATGTGAGGCAATATGTGTAAAATTACGGTACGCTATGTGTAAAATCATTGGCACTGTGTGGGCTCGTGGCTTGGTGTTAAATCCTTGGCCTCCAGCCAGTATAGAATAGTCCACATATATCCCAAGGACCTGGGTCTATGACCTGGGGTCAGGGGAACAATCAACATGTACAACTAAATAAATAAATGCTTTTTCCTCTTATCTCTTACTGCCTGGCTGGCTGGCTGGCTGCCTGCCTACTTGACTTCATTCCTACCTACACCTTTTCTTTAAAAAAAAAAAATATATATATATATATAAATAAATAGTACAAAATGATCCCTGTTATCATCATCACCATGCTCATGAGTGTGCAGTTTTGCATGGACAGAGAAGAGCTATATATACAAGTGTGGTAGAAGACGTTTTCCCTGACTCCAATGTAAAAGTCTTCCAGGAATTTTCCATGGTACTTCAGAGACTGTAGCTACATGCTGTTCTGTGGAGTCTGCAGCTGTGTCCTGTTATCGTGACCAAGGACAAACAAGAATCACCTCCCTACTCTGCAGCTGTACATGACTGATAAGAGCTGCCAGTAGAAACCACACGTAGCCAACGAGGTGAATCTTTACCACAGAATATAAAAGGAGCTCCCCCAAATTCCCCATTACTCAGCTTTGGGTAACGATGCCCCTGAGCCAATACCGGTACAATAAAGTGCTTTTCTCTATTTGATTTCTCAGCTGTCAGTCTTCTCGCCATCTGGAGGCTCTGTGTAACATTTGGTGCATTGGCCAGGAAGATTGTCAGCCGTGCTGGCCCTTCGTTGCCACCGCTGATGGGGGCCAGAGGTGAGTCCTCCCACCCGGACCCAAGGTGGAAGGACAAAGTCACCAGGTAATTTATGGATGACAGTCTGTAAGGCCCGCAGGATAGGATTTCCTTTTGTGCCCTGGTGGACTGGGTAAGAGTTCAGGCCCATCATTCACAGCAGAGAAGGGCTTGATCACCACTTAGGCAATTTTGTTGTCTCTGAGAATAGGGACTTTCCTGGGTGGAAGTCAAACTCAGACTGAGTGGTGTGTGAATGTGAGAATGAATATTTGTGCTCCATGGTGAACGCTACAGTCTGTTTATGTCCCAGTCTGTGGTTCTGTGATGACCTCATATGGCTTAAGGTACTGTCGACACTTGGGGAACTGAGAAAAATTCAGTTCCTCCCTGCAGTGTCGATCCAGGTCAGGGGTTTATACTCACGCACCCTCCAAGCTAAGAAGCATCTATTTCCCCATGAGGGGAACAGCCAGAAGGACAAAGTGAAAGTTTCCCTGTGTTTGTCTTGCATCTCCGTTCACTGGGAGGGACCTATTGTCCACAATCACGAGAAGCAGTCCTTCTAAATGCACTGTTTCAGAACGTATGTTACAAAACTTTAAGAAGGGATTTACAAGTGATTATGGTGTCAAATTGGCCCCTTGGAAATGACACCAATTATCTAAATTAGTGGTCAGCCTTTGGGGTAGGATGGCCATCAGAGGGGACCTTAGATCTCCCCACAGTGAGGTCCGTTTATAAGGCTGTGATGTTATGGTTTGGAAAGACCAAGCAGCACTCAGGAAAGAGGAGCCACAAAGTTTTATTACACCGGTGGGCTCAGAAAAATTCTCTCCGAAGTCTGAACCCCGATTGTATATTCAGTCACAAATTTATAGGATCCCTCTTCTGCATTTGCAATAATTACAGACTTGTACCAGCTTAAAACAGGAGGGAAGAAGAGAAGGGAGATACCAGCATGGGAAAGTCTCCCACCATTAGGACTGGATTCCATTTGTAGATTTACAATCCTCCTAAAGATTTACAACCTCCTCATCAGTAACAGGAGACCCAGGCCACCCTTATCAGTTTCCATATATAGATAAGTGGTTAGAAATCCTCTAAGTTAAACCTCTGTGGGTCCACTCTGCATTAATAGTCAAGGACAGTGTAAGGTTTTAATTGGCAGAAAAGAAAACATGCCTCAGAAGAAGCAGAAGCCATTAACCTTACAGGGTAAATTAGAGGAGTTTCCTCCACAGAACTTGCCACCCGCATATGCTCCTCAGACTGTTCCCGATGTTACAGCAGAGCCAGATACTCCACCGTCCTCCGTCTTGCCCCCAAAGCCGAGAGCCTCAGCTGGACTCTCTAGAGCCAATTGGCAGATGCCTGTGATGAGCAAATCAAAGGCCCAAGACACCAGTGGCCATGAGATGCCCCTACATGAGGCCAGGGGTCCTCATTGGTTGACCCTGGTTGGGACCCTACAAGAAGGGGTATCAGTCTTTTATTATCAGCCTTTCACTAACACTGATCTCATGAATTGGAAACACCATACCCCAGCTTATTTTGAAAAGCCTCAGGCCATGAATGATCTCCTGGAAGCCATCTTTCAGACCCTGAGGCCAACATGTGTTTACTGCCGCCAACTCCCTCTCATTCGCTTCAATACTGAGGAGCAAATGAGAATTATGACAGAGGCTAGAAAATGGCTTCAGAGTCAGGCACCAGTGGGTACCATAAACACAGAAAATTGGGTAAAAGAAGTCCTTCCAGATGATGCCCCCCATGGGACCCTAACACTGAGGAAGGGAGAAAATGGTTGTAGAGGTATCACCAGGCTTTCCTCCAGGGACTCCAGGCAGGGGCTAAGAAGCCCACCAACATGGCTAAGACCTTAGAGGTCCTCCAGAAACCAGACGAAAGCCCAGCATACTTTTATGAGAGACTTTGTGAGGCTTTTAGGGTCTATACCCCTTTTGACCCAGAGGCCCCAGAGAATCAAAGAATGGTTAATGCTGCCTTCGTTGGCCAGGCTCAATCTGACATAAGAAGAAAACTTCAGAAACTGCAAGGCTTTGCAGGAAAGAATGCCACTGAGCTTCAGGAGATAGCAAATAAGGTCTTCATTAATCATGACTGAGCACTGAGGACGGAGGCTGACAGCAACTGAGGAAAAAGTAAACCTAGCAGCTGCCTTAGGACACCCCCCTCCTGCCATGGAAAAGGGAGATTACAAGACAGGGGTCAGAGGACTAGGGAGGAAGGATCCATTAGGTCGGGACCAGTGTGCATACTGCAAGAAAACAGGGCACTGGGAAAACGAGTGTCAAAACCACCAGAGAGGAAAACTGGGTTCTTCCAGCCTGCCTAGCCACTACCAGCCCGAGCCACCTGAAGGAGACCTGATGGCGCTGGCAGGGACAGACTCTGATTAGGACACACCAGGCTCTCTTCAACTAGGCCCCCATGAGCCCATAGTCAAAAAAAAAATTGGGGGCCAGACTGTGAACTTTATGGTTCACAGTGGGGCTGAACACTCAGTTGTTACAAGATAGCACCCTTCTCAGAGCAGGAGGCCACTATCAGAGGGGCTACTGGAGCCATGACCTGCAGACTGTTCTGTGGGCCCCACACGTGTCGGTTGGGAGGCCATCAAATTGTCCATGAGTTCTCATATCTGCCAGACTGCCCAGTACTGCTGATGGGCAGAGATCTTCTGGCTTAAATGAAAGCAGAAATAGCCTTCACCCCAGACGTCTCAGCACAACTGCATTTAGGTAAAGAAACCAGGGACGAACGACCCCTGCCCAGTTAAGGACCTAAGGGCCATCAGTGAAGCAGTCATCACCCTACATTAGGCGCTGCCAAACACATATACCCTACTAGGACTCACACCATCAGAGGCAGAATGGTTTACTTGTTTGGACTTAAAGAACACCTTTGTCTGTCTTCAACTGGCACACAATAGCCTCTTTTTGCCTTCTTGTGGGAGAACCCGAACACAGGGGCTAAGGAACAATTCACTTGGACCAGGCTGCCTCAAGGGTTCAAAAGCTCACTGACCCTGTTCAGTGGGAACTAGCATCTGATCTGTCCAAGTTTCCAGGTCAGGACTTAAGATATGTCTTACTCCAATAAGTAGATGACCTCTTATTAACTAGCCCCACTCGAGCTCAGTGCTGGGAAGGAACAAGGGCCCTATTGTAGCTCCTGACTGAAGTCGGCTATCAGGTCTCTAAGAAAAAGGCTCACGTATGCTTGAAAGAGTCAGGTACCTAGGCTTCTGAATCACCCAAGGGAAACGGGGGCTGGGGACTGAGAGAAAGCAGGCAATATGTGCCATCCCAGTTCCCACTACTTGGCAGCAGATCTGAAAGTTCCTAGGAGCAGCAAGATTCTGTCGCATATGGATCCCAGGGTTTTCAGAGTTGGCAAAGCCCCTATATGAGGCCCTCAAAGTAGAGGAGAAGGCACCCCTTCTTTGGGAAACTGAACAAGAAAAAGCGTTCACAACTGTAAAGACAAAACTCACTGAGGCACTGGCATTGGAACTCCCAGATGTGACACAGGATTTTAACCTGTTTGTACATGAGAACGACAGGTAGCTCTGGGGTACTGACTCAAGAATTTGGAACTTGGCAGAGACTGGTAGCTTACCTGTCAGAGCAGACTGACCCGGTTGCAGCAGGCTGGCCACCTTGCCTTAGCGCTCTTGCAGCCACTACGCTGCTAGTTAAAGAGGCAGACAAGCTTACATTGGGACGAAACCTAAATGTTAAGGTTCCCCATTCTGTCATCATGCTTATGAAAGCCGAGGGCCAACACTGGCTAACTCATGCCTGGATGATCCAGTACCAAGGGCTCCTGTGGTTGCACCCATGGGTGCAACTGGAAGCAGTACAAATTTTAAACCCCGCCACCTTCTTACCTGTTGCCATTGGGGCCCCAGAGCATGACTGCCCAGAGTTTCTTGATGAAGCCTATTCTAGCTGACCAGACCTGACTGACAAGCCCCTGCAAAACCCTGACCTCGTTCTTTATACAGATGGTAGTAGTTTCAAAGATGAAGGCAAGAGACATGCTGGGTATGCAGGTGTATCAGACTTCGAAACTATAGAGGCAAAAGCCTTGCCTGAGGGATGGTTGGCCCAGGGAGCAGAACTACAGGCCCTAGTCAGGGCATCAGAACTCAGCAGGGATAAACACGTCAAACCTACAATGACTTGCGCTATGCCTTTGCCGCTCTGCATGTACGTGGGGACATGCTATACACAAGGAAAGAGGACTTTAACAGCAGGAGGAATTGACATAAAAAATCAGGAAGAAATCCTCAAACTACTAGAGGCAGCTTGGGAACCCAAGGAGGTAGCATCAGACACTGCAAGGGGCACCAGAAAGGAAAGGACTCAATATCGGAGGGAAACCGCTGAGCAGACGCAGCAGCTAGACAAGCGGCCAAAGGGCAGACAGTACCGTCAAGGATCCTGCTGGTCCCAGAACTGCCCACACCCCCGACATTCACGGCCCAGGAAAGGAGTGGGCACAACAGGAAAGGGGGAGGTAACAAAGGAAGGATGGTGGTGCTCCCAGAGCACAGGATCTGTGCCAGGACAGCTAGCACACTGGACGGTCCTTCAGCAGCATGAACTACCCACCAGGAGAAACTGCTCTAGAAACCTTGTTGAGCCAACACTACCTGACTGCTCGACTGGCGTCCCTGTGTCTTGGTGACACAGCACTGCCTCCTCTGTGCACAGAACAACGCCAGACAGGGTCCTGTTGGGCCAGCAGGAATTCAGTGCTGTGGCCAGACTCACTTTGAGGATTTAGAGGTAGACTTTACTGAGACAGGACCAA
>RJWH01009229.1:0-24256 GCA_004363575.1 Solenodon paradoxus | reverse complement strand
GGCGGAGGGGGTGGTGTGGGCTGGGGGAGGGGTGGCGAGGAAGCGGGTTGAGGGGGGGCAGGACCAGGCTCACATTTGGCATTCAGGGCAGCTGACAATAAAAATGCTTTATTGCCAAGAAACTGGATCGATCGGGGCTGGAGGGGGCCGGCAGGGGGGACGCGGAGGGCTCAGCACAGAGGCCGGCGGCCGGCCTCAGCAGCGACCAGGGCCCGAGCAGCCCTCCCCCCTGCCCCCCCTCCCTGCTCCTGCCCTTTCTCTCTCCTGCAGCCACCGCTTAGTTCTTATTATATTTTTTCTTATATATTTTTTCCCCAGCTTCTCCTGCTCCTGTTATTTTTTTTTCCTTTTAATTTTTTTTTTAAACTCGATGTACTCCCAGTGCTGCAGGCTGGGCGGGTGGTGGGTGGGTGGGGGGTGGCACTGGCACTGGCCAGGCCCCTACCCACAGGGTCCAGAGCTGCTGACTCTAAGCGGAGCCCCACTTTTCCTCCATCTCCCCCCAGTTCAGTCAGCGTCCTCCCCCAAAGCTTGGTCCTCATGGGTGCCCATATCTCCCTGCTGTTCCGTCTAAGGGCCTCCCTGACCCATGGAGAGCCCCCTCCCCCAGGACCCTGGCCAGGCCTCCTCCCCTCCCCCCTACCTGGCCCCCTGCTCACTCCCAGAGCCATTTGGCTGATGGTCAGAACTGTCCGTCAAGGGGGCTCTGAGCCCCTGGGGACCCAGATGGGAGGAGGGAAGGGGAGAGGTCGGGGGTCAGGCCACGTCCCCTCAGCTCTGCTCTTTCCCCTCCCCCTTCCTAACAAAGGGAGCAGCGGGGCCCCATTGCTGGGGGGTGGTTTGGGGGGGCTGGGACTCAGGGAAGCTGGGAGGTAGGGCTGTCCATGGCCATAGGCAGGAGGTGGGAGGGGGTAGGGAGTGTAGGGCCAGCCTGCCCCTCCTCTGCCCTCCCCCTCGGGTCAAGGCTAAGGTGATTCCTCAACCTCTTGCAAAGGCTGGGCTGGGAGGGGAGGAGGATCTGGACAGACAAAGAAGGGAGCCCCCGGGAGTTGGGGGCTGGGAGGGATGCACCTGGGACCCGCCAGTCCTGGCTGAGGGAGGGGCAGCAGGCACCCCTCTGGCCTTGATCTCACCCTCCTGATGGCCCTGTCTCCCGTCTGCAGGTCTCTGAAGATTCCTGAGCCAGATCAAACCTTTGAGTTGAGGCAGGACTGGACAGGGATGGGGGTGAGGACGAGAGAGAGGAGACAGGGCCAGGCTGGGGTCTAGGATAGAGGTGCAGCCCAGAGTCTCCCCATTTTCTCACTTCCTACCTAGGGAGGCATCTCTGCCATCCTGCCCTGGTCGCAAAGGATGGGGCTGGTGGTAGGTGGTGCTGGTGGTAGGTGGTTCCATGGAGAGGAAAGAGGAGATGGAGGAGAGAAAGGCAGTGCTCTCTCCCCTCAGGCCAGTGTGGGGATGAGACACCAGTAGAAAGAAACCTGAATGTGACCTGAAAGGGCAGGAGCTCATGTGGAAAGGCCCCTTCTGAGCAGCAGGCTAGCAACGGCCAGGGAAGAGGTATCCAGAGAGGTTGTCGCTCTAGCCCGTGGTCATACAGCAAAGCAGGAGGGTCAGCACTCCTGTCTGCCCGCAAGCGCTGCCTCCAGGCCCTTCCCACCTGCCGGTAGCGGGGGTGTCTGGAGGGGGCTGGGGGACTGAGACCTTGAGGTGCTCTCAGACCCCAGCCCATACCAGAGAGAATGCTTCCAGAGACAGAAAGAAATGGGCAAATCTGCTTAAATTCTCCTACCAAGGTGGCTGCAGGGAGAAGGCCGCAGCCAAGGGGAAGAGGGGGAGGACATGGTGGGCCTCTGGTGGGGGGCGGTGAACATGCCCCCAGAGCTTGCCCAGGAGGCCCCAGATGGGCCAAAGACTATAGGGGTCCCGCTGCCCTCCTCCAAACCTCCCCTCCCTTCTCTCCCTCTCTTTCTCGGCTGGCTATCGACCGGGGCTGTGACATGGTAGATCAATACGGCAGGGATATAAAGCCGGCTGGCTGCCTGCCTGCCTCTGCCTCTCTCTCCCCGCTTGCCTTGCTTCCCTTTCCCGGAGCCGCACCCAGGCCCCCCTACCCCTGTAGACCCCTTACCCATGCCTCTGAGGGTCCAGGAGTCCCCCACGACTACTCGCCCACTGTGGGAGAGCTTAGGGAGGCTGAGAGCTTGGACAGCAGGCGAGGGGGTGAGTACGAGGAAGGTGGGGCAGCAGATGAGGACGGGGTCACCGCAGCCGGTAAGATGGCTGGCATCAGCTGAGGAAGAGCTTTCCCCTAAGTCGGGAGCAGCTTGGGGAGAGGGGACCCTTTGAAGGTGCAAGAGGCATGAACCTCTGGGAGGGTGGCATGGGGCCCCTGGGGACCGGGGTGACACTGCCCTCAGTCCAAGGGCCAGGGAGGCCGGGGGTTGCTGGAGTCAAGCAGGGTGAGTGGATGCAAAGAGCGGGGACAGCCCCCAGGCAGATTGCTGCTACCCTCAGCCCCTGGCGGTCATCCTTGGGTCTCTGTGGGCCGAAGCCACCTTGGCCTTGCCCCTGGGCATGGCCTGCACATGAGTGCCGGGGCGGGGTCTGCCAAGGCTCTGGAAAGGAGGTTCAGGGAGGGCCGTGGCTGCCATAGGTGAAAGGTGCATGTGTCCCCTGTGTGCTGGGGTGGCTGTGGGGCTCTGGGGCTCCCCTGTGGGGCTCCGGGACGGTGTGTGCCTGTGTGTCCCAGTGACTGAGTCCTGTCTACTGGACCACGAGTCTGTGGGTGTGTCCTGGGAGACTGGGTGGCTCTGTGTGTCTCCCCACCCCAGGTCTCACCAAGTACCTGAATGTGTGTGCGGATGTCTGTCTGTCCCTCCAGGAAGTGTGGCTCCATTCCTGGGAGCATCCCGGTGACCCTCTGTCCCCAAATGATGTGCTGGCTGTGTGCCCTGTGCATCGGGTGTGCCTGAGTGGCCCGTCTGGGAGGGGCCGGGGCCGGGAAGCGTGTCCAGCGTGCCCTTGCGTGTAGACACTGGGCCTGTGCCGCTGGCAGCTGCCTGCGGGCTAGTCTCCGCGCGTGTCGGAGACTCTTTCCTCTGCGGAGCGTCTGAGACCCCGCGAGCTTCCCGTGTCTGCGTGGCTCCGTGTCTCCCTTCATGGCAACGGCTGCGTGCGTCTCCTCCAGTGGGTGGGAGGCTCTGGGTCTGTCCCAGTGTGTGTCACAGGACAGGTTGGGGAGGGTGGCGAGGAAGGGGAGGCTGCCCTGCGAGGCCGAGGCCAGCTAACCAGTTCTATGGCTACAAATTCTCCAGATCCCAAAGGAGGGCCTGCCTGCCTTCTTCCCTTCCTGCCAGAGGCCCCCCACTCAGGCCAGGACGGGCCAGGGTCCCCACCCCTCCCCCTGGGGGCTCCAGACCTCTTCTGCTCTACACCCCTGCTTGGGCAGAAGCCACCTAACCCCCCCAAGCGACCTCCGTCCCTCCCACCCCCCCCAGCGCCACCCGCTCCCCCCGCCCTCCCCCCACCACAAGTCCAGTCCAACCCAGACAAAAGCAATTACTCCTGAGGTAGGATGTGAGTGTGGGTGTTAGAAACAGAAAAAAGGGGGAAGGGAGGGGGAGCGAGACACACACAGGCAGGATGGACAGTCAGAGACCTGAGAGGCAAGGGACAAGGAAGAGACCCACAGGGTGTGAGAGACCGAGATGAAAGGGACTCAAAGGGACTGGAAGGGCCACCGACACAGAGGCCAAGGCGGAGAAAAAGAGCAGAGGAAGGCACACAGAGAGGGGAGACGCAGAAACAGAGGCCAGAGACAGAAGAAACATGAGAGAGTGGGAAATGAGAGACAGACAGAGAGAACTCTGTGTGTGTGTGTGTGTGTGTGTGTGTGTGTGTGTGTGTGTGTGTGTGTGTGACAGAGACTGAGGACACAGGATGGTCTTGGGGACAGAGTCAACTGGGCTCACAGTCGCAAGCAGTGGGAGTGGCTCCTCTGTCCCCACCACAATCCCTGCCACCCTCTTCTTCTACGTAGGGACACGCCAGGGGCTTTGGCCTAGTTCCTCACTCTGCACAGGCCGGAGGGTGGGCCCAGTCCCTCCTGGCCGCCCCATCCCGTCCCCAGCGGCGCCTGCTTCTTTCTCTGAGTCCCACTCTGCTGGCCCCACTGACTTTTTTGCTCTGTATGTCCCTTTGTCTGCTCCTCTGGGCTGCTCCTTCCCTCATTTCTCAGTCGTGACACTTTTTAATTGTAGGGTGCTCTGTGAGTCCCCCCGCCCCCCGAGTCTCTCTCCCCCACTGTACTCCTCTCGGGCGTGTTTCTGGACTCAGATGACTCCTGTGGCCCTCCTGTCTGTGGTGTCCCAAGAGGAGGAGGGCAGATGGCTGCACAGGGGTCTCAGACAAGGTCCTGGGAGGTGGGGTCCCTCCTGCCTGGCTTTCCCCCAGTGCCTTTTCCCTTCTCTCTCCCCACCCCCAGGTCCATGTTGGAGTGGCGCTCTCGTAAGACAGTGCTAGACACGGACCCACACCCCTACTCAACACTGGAAGCAGCGCCAGGCTCGGGGAAAGGAGGCCACTGGGGAGGACAGGAGAGGCCAGGATTCAGATGACGACTGTGAAGAAAATAGGAAGCCGTGTGGAGCCGGTCGAGGATGAGAAGGGGAAGGAAGCCAGAGACCACAGTGCCGGGCTGCACGGGGTGGGGATGGGGTACTCTGTGGTCCTCCTGGGCTGCCAGCCCTTCGGGCCCTCTCTTTGGAGGCCTGCCCTGGGCCTCTATGCTCGCCAGGACCATGGGCGTTTCGACCTTCATTCTGCGGAGCTGGCAGGGATGCCAGGGGCCCAGGAAGGACGCCAGCCTTGCTCCTTTCCATCTGCACACCCTGCCCTGTGGCTGACAGACGCACCGGGTCCTGGGTGGGGGACAGCGGTCTCCGCCCACCCAGAGTAGCAAAGGCAGCAAAAGGATTGAGCTGTCTCTTGTCACCTCCCAGCACCTCACACGGCAAACAGCCCCTCGTGTCCAACTCCACACCCAGGGAGGAGCGCCACCACCTGCAGCCCGCCCAGCGGGCCTGCACAGCATGGCCCTGCCCACAGCCAGTCACCGACTCCTGTGGACCTGCAGCCTCAGCAGCCCCATATCCAAGGAGCCCCCCACATCTGTAAGACCACATACTCTATTCCTAAAGCCCCACACAACCAGAGGGAATTAACTGGGCCTGGGGGTGGGGCCTGACCCCACTGCCTGACTTCGTGGCCCTGTCCGCAGTCCCTCCTTCTGCAGTGCTGGACTCGCTCCCAGTCACCCTGCCAAACCAGCAGCGGGACACTCACCCACAGCTGCTCCCAAGGCATATTCTGCACTCCCTCAGGGCGTCCCACAACTAAGCCAGTCTTTTCATGAAGGATGGAGGGGCAGAAGGGAGAGAGACAGGTGGGGACAGCCTCAGACACCCAGTGGAGGGCAGCTGACTGGGGGGACTCCGAGGCCCCCTTAGTGAAAAAGAGCCCAGTTGGCCAGTCACCCCTTCCCACCCACCTGCACTGTAACTTACTGATCCCTGAGTTTCTCCTAGCACAGCAGGAGCCCCTTCTTCCTCCTCTTCCCAAACAGGCTATGCCCCAGACAGGTGGACCACACACTCCCTCCCAACCCAGCACCCGGCAGACCTGCCCACTGGGCTTGGTGTTGTTTGCGTCCGTCTCCCTAAGGCTCAGAACCCTCGGTGGCCACAAAGGCCCACCTCCCCTCTGCATCACCAGACTGTGGCCCCAGGCCAGGCAAAAGGCCCCCCAGGAAATGTTAGCTGGAGGAATAAACGGGTGGATATGTGTCGTGTGCCCACTTTTTTATTCATTCAACAAATGCTGAGCATTTACCCTTTGCCAGGGTTGCAGTGTAGAAGTGCTGGACAAATGCTAGGGATGTGGACCCCACCATGAAGCTCACAGGGTGACAGGCACACATAGAATCAGATGTGGTAACTGTGCTCAGGGAGGAAGCACAGGGCCGGGGCAACCAGTCAGGGGGTTGTCAGACAGAGATCAGAGGGAGGCGTGAACCCAATGAAGAAAGGAAAGGACTGTGTGTGTGTGGGTGGGTAAGGAATGGGGGGAGATGGGGGTGCTGGGGGGGGCGGGGAGGTGTTCTTCGGGAGAGTGAAGGGAGGGACCATGGACCTCCAAGGCTACAGGAGCGGGGCTGGCTCCCCAGTGTGGGGAATCATTCACCTTCCAAGGAAAGACGGGTTGAGGACAGTGTGGTATAGTTACTGTTTTATAACAAAAATACACTCGTCAAAGTGCATACCCTTCAAACATGTCTCCCTGGGAGTCTGAGCATTTCCTCCAGCCACTCAGATTTTGCTGGCAGCTTTCAAGGCCAGTTTGTAGACCCTACCTGGAAAACACCTCTCTGTTCTGTAATTGCCTCCTGTTTCTCTCACCTATTTCATCCAGCCCCCGTTTCATCCAGCCCCATCATTGCTCCCTTTACCAAATTTGCAGGCCAAAAAGACCAAGTGGCACCCAATCAAATACACTCCCAAAGCACAAAGATTGTCCAGCCAGGGGCCACCCAGCCCTACAGTGGGCTTTGTGCCCAGCGATGCGAGCTGGGAGTTCCCGCAGGCTGAGCTCACACTCCGGCTCTACCACTTACTCCTGCGCATATGCAGGCAAGCTACCTTCCCTCTGGGTGCCTCCATTTCCTTCTCCTGTAACAGGTGACACCCACTGCACAGGGCTGCTGGAGGTCCTAGCACATAGGTGGCCCCTTAAAACAACCAGTTTCCTTATTGGGGTGTAACAGCTCCCTGGCAAGTGTTGGCAAATCTCTCATACCCATGTCCACGGAACCCTGGATATTAACAAACATCCATTTGAGCAAAGAAAAAGTCAGAGACCTGATTGCAGGCTCCACCAGTTCTGAAATGTAATTCCTTTGAAACATCTGCTACTTTAGACTCACTTTCAGGCCTTCCTCAAAGTCCGTCTCTGGCCCCCAAAGGAATTCCGTAGCCAGGACGCTTCTTTGTCCTTCTTTTCAAGGTCACATCAGAGGACGCGAGGGTTCCTGGGACAAGCACACTCCCTGTGGCTGAGACTCCTGTGTCCCACACGGGTGAGGACAGGGCCAGGCATGAGTGTCAGGGGTCCATGAGCACCCTGAGGTTGGCACACACTTGGGTTGACAGAGCGATCTGTTTTCCTGGGAGAAAGTCTCTGTCTATGAAATACTACAAAATTAGAAGCCTAGAGGCCAGAGTTTGCCTGAAAGTTATGGTTTGGACCACACAGGCATTTTGGAAATTTTGCACTAGGTGCCAAAATTGAAAAATTGGGAGATTTCACATAAAGTCTGGATTTCCGGCTTCTCTTCAAAAATCAGAAAGTCTGGCAAACGGAGATGGCATATCTACAGGGAAGGTCATGAAGATGAAAGCGGTCCCTCCAAAGGCATTTTCCAGTCTCCCAGGGTCCCTCCCACACTGGGTTACACTCTGGGCGGCCACTTTCATTTGCTTCAGAGATAGAGTCTGGGAGACCAGGCGCAGGAGGGTGCAGGGCAGGAGCCTGTGAGGCCACCAGAGGTCTGTGGGGTGGGCTGTTCTGGCTGGCAGGAGAGTTTCCCCCTCAGAGACCCTGTCCCCACCTGTCCCCATTTGCTCACTAACCAGCCTCACCAAGCTGAGAGGCGCAGAACTCAGAGCAAAGGCCCAGACCCCCTACTTCCTGCAGAACTGGGGACTCTGGCTTTATGGGGGCAGAGGGGTTCACAAACCCTCACTTGTTCAGGGGAGCCTCCAGCTGTATTCCCAACTCTTACTTCCTCAGGCTACAGGTTTCGTGGCGTAACTTCTTTCATCTGAACATCTCTATGTGGTGGGTGCTGTTATTAATCCCCCTAACAGATGGGGTAACTGAGTCACACACAGCTGGCTTGGGGCCTCTGGAACTGGAATCTGAAGTACTTTATTGAGCTTGTATCCTCAGGCCAGCACTGAAGGTGGGTTCTGCTATTATTCCAATTTATAGGCCGGAAAACAGAGTCCCTAACTGTCCCATCTCACTCGCAGTTAGGGACAGAACAGAGAGAGTCAAACACAGGTGTGCCTGAGCACAAAGCATGCGCTGAGTCACCCAGCAAGCTCTCCTTCTCCTATAGAGCCCTGATACTCATCAACAGAATCCCTGTGGTCACTAAGGCCATGGGTTTGTCCAGAGAACTTCAGGGCACACAGAGAATGAACACAGACGAATCAGAGGGACCTGGAGAGGAAAGGGGAGAGCTAGGGCGGGGAGAAGGAGAGGGGAGCAGGGGCAGGAAGAGACATAGGAGCCCCTCCCAGCACAGCCCCATGCAGAGCTCTGCAGCCACGGCCCTTACCTCTTGGGCAGACACAGCGAAGCTAATACATTCAGGCCACCAACCCGGTCCAGTCGAGAACCTGGAGAGAGAAGTGGGAGTCAGCACAGCCGAGAATGGGGACAGGCTCCTGATGCAGAGGGACCCTGCCCCCGTCACAACATCAGGAGTCACGCTGGCCTCTGGGCCTCAGTGTCCGCATCTCATAAACGGACACACTGGTGTCTGCCCTGTGTTCCCATCAGGCCAGAAGTCCCTTACAGGGCAGGGGCAGGGTCTCACAGCTGTCACCTCTAGTCGAGGGCCCAGCAAACACGAGGTGCTCAGTGTGTCCAAGATGGTGATGAGTGAAGGGATGGACGGATGGAGGAGTTAATTCATTAACTAACGATGTGTCTCAAAGGACTACTGGCAGGATGGGATGAGAAGGTAATGTGAAAGGGCGACACACTGGGAGGCGTTGTACTGAGGGGAGTGAAAATGAAAGTCATGGTGGTCTTTCTGACTTGGGAGTTTGCATTTGTTCACTCATCTGTTTAACAGGGAGCTTTCCTGAAGGGGCTCAGGACCCAGCATGCGGACTGCGGCGATGGCCCAGACAAGCTGGGGTGCCAGCACTCTCCGGCAGGCAGAGGGTGCTGCAGGGATCCTAGCGGGGAGCAGGGAGGGTCCAGGGAGGATGCTTACAAGCTGGCAGACAGGCAGACTTCAGTCAGACAGAGACAGTGGGAAGAAAGCGAATGCCAGGCCTTTTCCTGTCCTGGACTTAAGGAGAAAAGTGAGGAGACTGAAGATAGTGGAAGGACAGGAGGGGCTGTGGCCACAGGGCCTGATCCCAGCAGCTGCTGGACGGAGAGGACAGAGATCATGGGGTCATGGGGAGATGTGTCCCCAGAGAGTGTCTGCAGAGCCTCCCTGCAGCCCCACGTAGAGGAAGAGAGACTCACTTTACAGATGGGGCCAGTGGGGCTGCCAGGAGCCGTGACTCCCTGGATCCTGAACGACTGGGTGAGGGATGGGGCTGGTTAGAGGGCCTGTGTGTGCCTACTGAACCTGCCTGTGGGAATGTGGTCTTCTTGGGAGAGCTGTGTCTGACCCACACGAGGACAGCCGTACCCCTGTTGGCGGTGGGCGCTCCAAGAGGGGGCCAAGGGCTGTAAGGCGGGGACAGACTTCCTAACCAGAGCTGACGGGATTTCGGGGAGACACTCCCACCGGATGGGTACCAACGAGGGGACCGTGGCTCAGAGAGGGACAGCCTGTGGGCGAGGCCCCAAAGCCAGTACGGAGGCATCTGTCCGACATGTGTGTCCCTGTGGTGCTCTCCAGAGGGAGGGGCGCAGGCGAGACTGACATGGACCTGGACGTGTGGCAGACACAGTTGTATCTCATGGCAAGTCTGCCGGCACAGATGGGGAGACTGAGGTCCAGGAATATTCAAGGACACAGGGAATGAGTGGAGCTCAGAAGAAGAAAAAAGAAAGAAAAAGATGACTGAGACAGTGGGGAGAGAGACAACAGGTTGGTCAGTAGACAGACAGACAGGAATGAGAAAAAGAGGGCTGGGAAACAGACAGACAGAGAGGAGCGGAGGAAGTCACCGGCAGAGAGCTAAAGGGGACAGAAAGAAGGGAGGGGATGGAAAAGGAACAAGGGGTCTGCCCAGCCCCAGCCACCCTCCTCAGGAGGAAGGGGCCCAGGACCCCGGGTCCCTGGGGGCCAGGAGGAGCTGGGGTTTCTCCCCCGGGGGCTGCTCCCCCAGCCGACCCCCGCCCTGGAGCTAATCAGCGGCTGTCATCTCCACGGTGAGGTCTTGGTTAAGGAGATTTAGGGCCGGGATCAATAGGAAATTTAAAAATCGATGCAGCGCGCAGGGCAAAATCGATGGCGTTTAATCGCCTTGCCGATTCCCAGTCAAAACAATTAGCCGCGCTGAGTGTTGAACACGGTGGCGACACGGCATTAACCGTCAATATTGGTGTAAGTGATGGCGGGGCGGGCTGGGAATCCCCGGGCCTCCGAGGGGCTCGCGGGCAGACAGCGCCTTAGGGCTGGGGTCTTCCCTGAGGCAGCCGCCCACCTTAGGCTTCCTTCCAGTGGCCCCCACCTGTCTCTGCCCTCTGCCCTCTGCCCCTTCCTTCTGCCCCCTCAGCTATCATGCCCTGGGCGGTGCCCCCAAGCCTCCTCCTGTCCCATCTTCCAGGCCCCCTGGCCCCCATGCGCTCTCTGACAGACCCTCTCCAAGTAGATGCCACCTCCCCCGTGGGAGACAGCCCGGTGGAGCTGGGGGCCATGTCCTCAGCAGGGCCTGGAGCCTGGAAGACAGTGGGTGTGGGAGCGACTTGGAAGATGCTGTCTCTCCATTTCACAGAAGGTCAGAGTAGGGAGCAGCCGGCCACAGTGACCAGGCACAGTTTGCTGCGGAGCTGGGCCTTGAACTTCAGTGTCTCTGACTCCAGAATCTGCCCCTCACAGCCACACCACAGAGAAGGGAAGGTTCTGCGTGCTCAGTGTTCGGTCCTGGCCCCTCAGCCCTCTTGGAAGCCACCCGACCACTTGTGTGTCTGCTGCAGCCAGCCTGCCAGCTACCTGCCAGACCGTGCTCCGGGAAGGTAGACTGGGGTCCCGCTTCTGGGGTGACGTCACCAGCACAGGATGTGGCCCTGAGCTGGGCCTGGATCGGTCCTGAGGATGACAGTGCCCGTGGTCCCACACACAGACCCCTCCCCCAGGGACAGATGGACAGAGGGACTGGTTCCCACAGGCATGTCAGTTCAGTAAGTTCAGGAGAATAGCATGCACTGTGAGCAGCTGGTGTCTCCTGGGCACCAGCTATTACCAGGCCTGGTTGGTTGCCCTGAGGATGTGAGGTAGGTGTCATTGGCATGACATAGAAGGGAAAACAGGTTCAGAGAGGTGAGGCCACTTGTTCAAGGTCACACAGCTAAGAGGGGACAGTTCCATCTAAACTGGACTCTGAGGGACATGAGGCACAGAATAAACAAAATCCAATGACTGCAAATAAGAAAGTGGGATGCAAGGAGGGGGTGCAGGAAAACCCTGGGCCTAGAGGGCAGAGCAGGAGGGACTCCATGGGGCCAGGAGGCCAGGGAGCGGGGACAGGCAGGTGCAGACCTGCAGCCGGTTCCCTGGGCTCCTGATGTGGCCGGGACAGGAGATGGTGAGGCCAGGGCTGACTCCTTCCTGCTCTGAACCTGCAAAGGGCTCTGGTCCTGGGGTGCTGCCCTGGGTGGTGGAGGAATCTTCTGCCACCTGCTCCCTGGCTTGGAAAAGCAGGGGAGGGGTGTGGGCAGGAGAGGAGGCCCATGAGATGAACCAGGGATTGATCTGACAAGGTCCTAATCAAATGGTCAATATCGCTGACCCAACCACTTAACCTATTGATAAACTGGCAAGGATGGTGCAGACAGTGAGCAGGTCCAGGGAGGGAGGCAGCGAGACTGACTGGGGGGCTGGAGCTGGCGGGGGCAGCGCTCAGGCCTGCAGCAGGCCTGGACCTGGGGGCCTGGATGGGGCTGGTCCCCTCAAGTGCCCCCCCTGCTGGCCTTCCCTCTGACAGGTCATGTGTCTTCTGTCTGGGGGCTTCAACTCAAGCCTGTCCACTTGGGGCCCCTGAGCCCTTCCCTGGGAGAGGACAGGAACCGGCCAGGGGCCCCTTGGATGTGTCGTAGTCTTTCACACATGCGAGGGACTTCTCCAAGCCTTAGTGTCCTCATCCACTGGGGACAACTGCAGCAGGGAATGCCAGAGAGCAAACTGGATGCTCTGCACTGGGGACTGACACCCAAGTGAGGTACAGCAGCTTATCAGAGGAGGACTCTGAGTGGTAGAGAATGTTCTAGAAAAAGTTCACAGACAAGGAAGAGATGTTTATAATCTGTTGTTAGGAAGCAAAAATGTCAGACTATAAACCAGTATGCAGCAAATGATCCCATTTTTATGACTCTCTCCCTTTTTCCCCCAAAGAAAAGCTTTAGGGCTGAAGTCACAACCCTGAGCATGTGGCCCTGGCATCTAAATTTCAATAAGTTCTGAGAGTGAACTCAGGCATACTCCTGTGTGACGAGAGATTATCTAGAAGGATAGACAGCAAAAGTTCGCTTTGTTTCCCACTGAACTAGATTATTGTTATTCTTCTCATCTTTTTGAATATCTGCATTTCCTTCTTTCTCCACAATAAACACATCTCACATCACTCAACCTTTGTAATGGCAAAATGGGGAGGGGGGTGCTGGATCCTTCAGGGCATCTCTGTGCCGTACCCAGATGGCCTTATCTTACGCCCCCCCACCCCACCGCCACCCGGCCCCAGCCCCTCACAGTCCAGTGCCTGAGGGTTTGGGAGGGAACTGGTCTGCTGAGCGAAGCAGTGCTGTCCCCTGCTTTCTCCTCCAATGGGAAAGGTGGGAAGGACCAAGCTGAAGTCTGAGCACCGTCCCCTCTCTAGGAGACTGGCTGAGGATTTGTGGATGGAAGGAAGAGCTGGAGGGAAAGCCAAGCCTGGGAGAGGGAAAGGATTTTGCCAGCGTCACACTGTCACACTGGGCTGTGACAGCGCTGGGAACCGGGGCTGGGGCTCCCCACTGCTGGGAGAGAAGGCAGTACCACCACGGGTGTTCGTGCAGGCCTGGGAGCTGGAGCTTCTTCGGCAGTCAGACACCCTGCTGCCTGCTGTGTGACTCTGGGCAGGTCACGTCACCTCTCTGAGCCTCGGTCTGCTCGAACACAGATGGGGAAACGAGTGACACCTGTCTTACAGTGCTGGCACAGGAGTCAGCAAGAGCTTGTTGCAAGGAGCTTCACAGAGGGCCTGACACAGAAAGGGGCAAGTGCCTGGTGGCGTATAATGACTCAGCCACAAATGCTGTGTGACAGCGTGGAGGGGTGGAGGCAAGTGTGTGAGGGAAGGCAGAAGCCGCGTCCTTGTAACCTGTCTGGGAGTGAGCAAAAGCAGTGTAGACCCTTGACTAATTATGTTCTTTCCTCCTTCCTTCCTTCCTTCCTTCCTTCCTTCACTCACTCACTCACTCACTCACTCACTCATTCATTCAACAAGCATTTCCTGAGGCTGTGCTGAGCCCTGCAATCCAGAGAGGAACGACACGAGTTCCCACTGGGCTAGAAAGGGGAATCGGGGCTGGCTAGGGCTGCCTCTTGCCTCTGAGAACTACTGCCTCACAGCCACTGCCAAACTCCCTCTTGGGGCGCCTGCAGAAAGAGGGCCTAGTACGGAGCCAGGGGTGCATCAGACAGGCGGGTGGATGGAGGGACGGAGGCGGCGGGCGGGTGCAGTACCTCCAGGGCCACTCATCCGAACAGTCGGCTCTGTGCACACGGGTCGTGTTCCCGTGTGATTAGCAACATCGCGCACCAGGCCTGACACTCTGGGGACACTCCACACTTACGATTTCTTTCTTCTGTTTTTTTTTTTTTTTCAACAGAGAAAAAAGTTTCAAGCGCCCCGCACAATGCCGAACACCTGGCAGGTACTCAATAAATAGCGGCTATTATTAGTATCATCACCACACACATGCGATCACTCTTCATCCCAACAAAAACTGCATTTTGCCGACAGCAAAGTCCAGGCTTAAAAGGAGCGATGGGACTTGCTTGTGGCCGCTGGGCCAGACACAGGTGGGGGCGGGAATATGCAGTGGGGGGCGGGGCTTCTGGGTGTATGTTGCGGGTAAGAGGTGGTGTTGGTGGTGCGTAGATGTGATTTGGGCCAGAGCTAGGGGAGCCTTGAGGGACACAGAGTGGACAGGTTTGGAGTAAGGCTGCACCTGGGCTCAGGTAGGAGGTGGCCGGACTTGCCCAGGACACTGTAGCACTGGCAGATGTGGGCCTGAGAAGACCCTCCACCCTTGCCCAGGGCAGCAGTCATCACCTCCACCACTATATGGGGGCACCAGGGGTGACAGGGCCACAGCTCTGGTCCATATGGCAAACATTCACTGAGCACCTACTCTGTGCTGAGCCCCATCCAAGCGCTGGAGACACCACCATGACCAAGACAACACCACTGCCTTCACAGCGCAGACCTGCTAGTGGAGGAAGAGACAAGAATATAGACTTAAGAACGAAGAAGGAAAATTAAGTAGGTGACAGGGTAGATGACAAGATGATGCTGGAAAGTAAGGAAAGGCCAGTGGGGGAGAGTAGAACAGCCCAGATGAAGTGTGGTAAGCAGAGCCTTCTTGGCAAAGGAAATGGCAGGTGCAAAGGCCCTGAGGTAGGAATAGGTTGATGTGTTTGAGGAACAGCAAGAAGTCCAAAGTGACTTGAGCTTCTGGAGGCAGGAGGAAAGGAGTAGATGTTGAACAGGTAGGTGGGCTTCTAGGCAGAGAAGAAATTCTGAGTGTGTTGGGGAGACAGCAGGATTTCTCCTGTTGTAGGTGAAGGTTGGTCTCACCTTCAAAAGCCAGACTCCATCCCTACCCCTTCTCCATATACCCTGTGGGGCCTCTTGACCCATTCATTCTCTAAGGACAAACTCAAGAAGCCTTCAGTAAACCCTATGGGTGTGCCCTGGTGACTCAGGTGTCCCCAAATAGCCCAAGGACCTGGGTTCACAGCCTGGTGCCAGGAGGAACAACTGAAATGAACAACGAAATAAAATGCTTCTTCCTCCTCTCATTTCCTTCCTTCCTGCCTGCCTTCCTCTTTTAAAAACAAAAACAAGCCCTTGGAGTCCCTGACAAGGCTTTGTCAGGACTGACCTCCACAGACCAGGGATGGCTTATTGGTGTTCTGGCCCCCAGCTCACACCTGGCCACAGAAGGCCTCAGAAAATGATAGCGTGTTGGTGGGTACTAAGGGCAACTGTAACCCCTGACCCCTGCACCCTAGAAAATCTCCATGTTGGGGCGAGGGTTCAACTCTGCCCAGGTGGCAAGAGTTGGAAACAGGATAATGGGAGGAGGGGAGGCAGTCTCTGCCACCTTCCTGACCACGCCTTGTCCTCTCTCCTCCGGCCTGAGGGACTCCTGACTGGGCACATGGCTCGCATCCTATCAAGTCCCTCCTCAAACCCCATCCGGGCGTAAATCCTGAACCTCACGGCCCTTCCCCAGTGTAGGCTTCACCTCCCACCACGCACCAGCTCACACTGCCAGCCCCGGGATGCTGAGCCTGCTCACACTGCCATGCCTGTGCTCAGAGCGCACGTCCATCTGGAAGGCCTTGTGCCTCCCCTGTTCTACTGCCCCCTGCCCCCATGTCACCTCCTCAGAGAAGCCTCCGGCCTCTCCCAGGCAGCTCAGCCTCTGCTCATTCGGTGCACCTGCCAGAGCCCGGACGGGGAATCCCGTTTCCCACTGGAGGAACTTTCCAGAGGCATTGAGGCACAACACAGGCGCAGCGTGTCCTGCATTATTGATGCCGTGAGGCCTGGTTAGTTTTGGGAGGGATAGGTGTACACATTTAGAATCCATGCGTTGTGTCTAGCTCTCGTCTTAAATGTCACTTCCTCAGCTGTTCCACCTGACCCCCACATCTAAACCCACCCTCCCAAGTGCCCTCCCATGGGCCCTGTCCCTTCCCTTCCTGGATGTACCTCACTACACACCCAGGTCCCATCAGAGCCCGTCCTGTTGTCTTGAAGCCCTCAGCAAGCAAGGCCCAGGGCCATCTGGTATATCAGCGTCCCGGCTTCCCCAGCTTGCAGACGGTTAAGCGCCTGTGATGCGTGGTCAGTCCATGAAGACTTTCACCTTTAGCATGTGCCCATTTTCATTTTGCTCTAAAGGGACCATGAGTCTAAACTGGGGGATGTTAGTGTGCTCTAACTCGGGACACGTCCCTGCCGGACACCACATGTGACTTCCCTGTGGGGCCTGTAAATGGCCTGTGTGCACCCGTGGGCACGTGGGCTGGGTAGTGACTCTGGTTTGGTATCAGTGTCAGTACCTTCTCTGCTGAAAAAAAGAATCTCCGTGCGAGTAGCGCCCTGGTGTGTGGTGCTGTCCTGCCCTGTGCTGTCTCGGAACCTGCGTGCATGCCCGCACATCTGGACTTTCAGACCTGGGCGTGAGTCAGAGCTTCTCCCGACTTCCCAGCCTGCCCTGTCCATTCCAGCACGTCTGTGGACGTGCGTGCAAACATCTGTGCAGATCTGTAAACTTTCACAGCGATGCACTTTCTAAGAGATGCTCTGACCAGGGTGTATCCAGGCCTCAGGACCCACACACGTCTGCTGTGTGCTTGACAATCTGTGTGTCCGTCTTGGGACCACTGCGTATGTCTGCATCTCAGGCACTTCAGAATGTGCCCGTGCATCTGTTCGAGATGACAGCTGGGGGCGGGGAGAGTTTGAGTGTGTGTGTCAGGGGTGTGTCAGGGACACGTGCATACCTGCGTCTCTCTTCCCCTGGCTGCTTCCGCCTTCTGTCTAGATGGGTCCCTACTCTCTGTCTCTCTCCCCTTCTCTCACACACACCCACCCGAGCTCATATGTGCTGTGCGGATGGGGAGGGGGCTGGGTGTCAGCAGGCTCCCGTGTCACAAGGTTAATTTCTCCGCAGCCAGGCAGGCTGGGCCCTGAGGGGAGTGTGGGGGAGGGGCTGGTCCCCACAGCCCCTCTGATAAATATGTATTTGGGGCTGCTGTGCTCAAAGGTCATGGGGGGAGAAAGAGGAGGAGGGGTGGTCTGCACTGTGCAGTGCTGCTGGGGCCCAGCCGAGCCCAGCATAGGTTGTGTGAGCCCTCCAGAGGGATGATGAGATGCGGGGAGATGGCCCCTCATCCTGGCCTGGCTGCCCCACCCACAGCCATGCTCAGAGGGAGGTACCGTTGTGGACGCAGATATTCCAACTCTGGAGCAGGCCGCACACACGCCTACGCCCACCGATACCAGAGAGGCTCAAACGGACGCACAAAGACAGCCTCAGGGTCACTGGATACTCAGAAAGCTCCAAGTCCAGAGTCAGACTTAGCCCTGCCCCCTAACCCAACCTTCACCCCAGTGACAAAAACATCCAAGCACACAGAGTGCACAGCATCTCACAATAAGAAAGATCCCCACGCAGCCAATACACCAAGCACACTTCAACTCAATGGTGCACAGGGTCAGAGGAAGATCCCTGTGAGTGGGCGCACACAGGCACACACACGCAAACGCACACACAAAGGTGCTCACAGAGATGCCCCCGAGAGTCCCAAAGATGCAAAGTCCACAGAGCTAGTGAGCTCCGACAACTGCGGATAAATGTAGACTTGCAAACACACACTCACGTGCACACCCACACATACAAAGACCCCAAGACACCCAGGCCAGGCAGGACGCATGTTGGAGCCAGCCTGGTACCCTCCTCCCGTCGCTGCACAGCGCGCTCCGGCCCTTTCTCCATCAAGACGAGAATGGCCGTCTGCTCCCTGGTCTGGGGGCCCCCCGCCAGCTCCGGCCAAACACGCCATCATTTGTCCAGCCCCGATCACATCAATTGTCGAGCCTCCCCTCTCGCTGACCAGCCATCTCGGCCATCGGCAGCCTCGGCCATTAGCTGGCTCCCACCTCTGGCCTGCGTTTGCTGAATCTCCCTTACCTGGAAGAACCGTCCAGACCAGTGGAGCCCTTGGGGATCCTGACCTTCCACTCGGGGGAGTCTGATGTACCCTGTTGTGTGGCCCGCGGGGCGCCCCCCTCGGCACAGTGCTCAAGCTGTCACCCTCCAGTGACTGCTGGCCACGGCGGTGCTGGTGGATGCTGAGGCTGTGTGTTCGAGGGGGTGTGTGCGTCCAGACAGGCGTGTGTGGGGGGACGGGATGGCTACCTCTGTGCCTAAGTCCACAGGGGCATGTGCGTGTGCATGTGCACCTGTGAATACAGGGTTAGGGTATCAGCGATTGTGCTTAAAGTCATAGTGTCTGAGTGTGTGGCTCTGTGTGTGGGGGCGGGGTGGGGCGGGGCCTCCGCGTGAGCACAGGTGTGCAAGTGTGTGAGCGTGAGTGCTGGCGGTGACTTGGTGTCGAGGTCTGGGCTTGCGCACAGCGGGTATTTCTGTTCGGGGCATGAGGGGCCGTGAGGACGGCCAGACCTGTGCTTCGCAAGCGGTTGTGAGCAAGGAGACCGTGTCTCCCCCAGACTCTGTTGTCTGTGTTTGTGAAAGTGACAGATGCTGCCTCCCTGGCCTCGCTGCGGCGGATTAAGTCTATGAATGCCACATGAGTCCGCACCCCGGTGGGGGAGGGCCCGTGGCCCGATCTCACACGTGTGTGGGGCACGGCCCCGAGCGGCATGGGATGCTGGGGCTGAGGGCCACGGTCCCCCTGCTTGGTTTCGGTGAAGGAGACTGAACAAACTCCAGGACGAGGGCGCCTGTGTGTGCGCACAGTCATGTCCACATGCTGGCACAGCATGGTGACAAGCACGTGTGTAAATCACACACACGAGAGCTCCCCAGGGCAGTTGGACCAAGTCCAAACTTCCCAGCGCCTCCCCAGGTGGGCCTCTAACCCTGCGCCAAGCTCTGCTTTTAGGGCGACACCCCCAACCTGGGCCTCCTCCCTCAGCCATCTTTCTGCCTGCACTTCCTCAGAGGCCTGCCTCCCGCCTTCTCTGGATTGCTAATGACCCAGACGCTCCTTTGTGGCCGTGGTCCAGGGGCCCAGAATCCTGTCTGAGGCCGGGTGGGGTCTGCTGCGGCGTCCAGCAACACTTTCAGGTAAGGAGTGATCATGCTACCAACACCCTGCTACCTTGAGGGGTTAACTGTACTTCGTTCACTCAGTCAGTAACTCCCCCACTCAGCAAGCACTCAGTGTGTGGAGACGCCGCCATCAGCCCCGTCTCTGGTCATCTGGGCGAGTTGCCTGCACCCAGAACCTAAGGAAGGTGGGCTGTGGCTGAGTGAGGGGAGGTGCACCTCCCCGCAGGCCACCACACATACCTGGGGAGGTGGCTGGGCAGCGCAGCTCAGGAATCAGCAGTAGGGGTTGGGGTGGACGGAAATGCACCCTATCTTTGAACAGGCCCAGCCCCCAGTGGTCAAGGACAGAGTAGGCTTCCTACCTCGAGCACGTGCTGGTTTTCCCTCCAGGACACAAAGTCCTGAAACCCTCGGAGAGCCATGAAAGGCATCCATCCACCTGTCAGGCTCTGGGAGAAAGGTCTGCAGATGGACGGATGGACGTCTCAGAGGGCAGGGAGTGAGGGGCCAGGGCCAGAGAGGAAAAAAGAAACGGGGCCGGGGCAGCTGAGGGGTGAGCCACAGACCAAGCTCAGCACCAGGAGCCCAAGGCCCCCTGTCCTAGCCCCGCCAGGTTGCTGATGGACGGAGTGAATGGTGTCCACTCAGAGCCTCAACTGTGAAAGGGGTGCCGTCAGCACGAGGTGGATGTAAGGGGCGGTGTCGGCGTCATTATTATTATTGGATCAGGAGGTGTTGGCCCAAGGGAAAAATGATAAGCGATATATATTTAGAAGAAAGAACAGACCAGCCCTGGTCTGAGAAGACCCCACATCCACTCTCTCTAATGATTCTCTGCACCCAGATTTCTCAACCATTTCAATCCTAAAAAAAAAAAATCCTAGAAATTAATCAGCACAGGCCAAACAGGGAAACGGCACCCTTGCCCCTTGACGTCCGCACAGTCCTTGGTGTGGCCATCTGTCCCACGATCCCCGTTGTATGCCCATCTTCTAGGATTGTGCGTCGGGACTCCGACAATCTCTAACATGGGGTGCTAAAATTGGGGCCACCTTTTGACTGTCACGCTGGGTGTAGGGGTTCAGCTTCCAGCCCCTGCACACGATGAGGGAATGTGTAAACCAGATAGGGGTGCTCTGGGGTGGCCACTGAGGAACCCGCTGAAAAGAATCTGGTCAGCATGCCAAGATGTATAGGCTAACCTCATCACACATACGCGCGCGCGCACACACACACAAACACACACACACACACACACACACACACACACTGTGGCCAAGTTCTTTCCCTGCCTCGGAGACACCCTCCATTTTCCCTGCATGACTGGGAGATACGAGTGAGGACAACCAGGCCCACCAAAGATGACATTGCAACGGACCAGAGGATTGGCCAGCTGCCTCCGGAGATGGGTATGTGGATGCGGACCCCTCCGACGGGCTAGGCAGGCCTCTGTCCTGTATGGACCAGAAACCAGGAGGCAGATGCAGAATCAAGTTGTGAGCAGCAGCGAGGCTCCTGTGGCCGTGGTCCACTTCCCTCCTGACCCGCCGGCCGCCCCCGCTGCTCCGGACGCTTTGTTGCTGCTGAGGAGCCAGGGAAGGTTTCTGGGAGCTGGCAGGCTTTGAGGAGGGGGCTTTTCTCTTGTTTTGTTTCCTTGAACCCAGCTTCAAGGTTGCTGTGCCCGCATGTGGTCAAGCCCCCCTTACGCCCTCAACCCGTGGGCACAGCTCTTGGCATGGCACCCAGGCCTGGCTTCACAAACCCACCTTCCCTCTGACCCAGGACCCACAGGGGCATCTAATAACAGCAGCAGTATGCTCTGCAGAAATAGTACTTTCACTTGTGACTTTATTGAATGCGTGCCCTCGTCTGCACACACCTAGTACACACATGCAGAGCCTCTGCTCCGACTATACCACACGTATGGATTCGCGCACCCTGGCCGATGCCAGATGGGCACGCGGTCCTGCGCACGCGTGGGCAGCTGCCGTGCACAGTGTCTCCAGAGCACACACATGCAGGGGCCCGTGAGCATCAATACAAGGGAAGGGTCAGTGTAAATACCGCACGGACTTCCTTCTGCATGCTCGTCACTCACAATGGAACCCCGAGGAGCCAGCCCCCCTCAGATACGTGTCATGATTCTACACCTCTGCCTCCTCCCTGCCAAGGCTCCCAAGCCCTGCACACAGTCAGTCCGCCCTGACACCTCTCACAACCACACAGGCCTTGTACACGCGCACACTGACGCTATGACCGCACTGAGGCCGCAATGGCCCCTCACCCTGGGAGAGGGGGGCGAATCCCCCTGCCTCCTGCCTCCGGGGTAGCCAGAGACTAAAAGCTACTGATTTAAGTGGTTCATCTAAATCCAAGACCTGTTCCCCAACTCCACAGAGCCTAGGATCAGGGGAGAAAGCGGGGAGTGGTCAGCAAGCCGGAGGCTTTCTCTTAGGACATTTTACCTGGGACTCAAGAGCTCTAGGGACCCTCGTGGATGGACCCCTGACCCAATTTCCTCCTCTGCACTTCCCACTGGCCATCTGTGTCATTTTCTTCTCCGTCCACACCCATCTCTTGCAGTGGGACTGAGCCCACGGCCACGAGCCCTCACTTAGGGTCTTCCCCTCCCCCTCTGTGGCCCAGCCAGCAAAGTACCCCAGGACTCCTCCAGGAGGGCCAGGAAATAGAAGGTGGCGCTAGAACCCCCAGGGCACTCAGCCCCAGGAGGGAGAAGGGATAGAAATACAGGGGTGCGGAATAGGGCTTAGGCTCTGGTAGCAACTTGGGGGATTCTTGTCTTGGCCGGGAGCCCCTCTCCCTGGTACACTGCTCCAGGTCAATGCTATAAAAGTGGTGAATAAATGAAACTGAGGAAGGGGTAGATAAGATGGGGGTGAGGGTACAGGGGAAATGAGTAGCAGGCGGAGAGGATGAGAGGAAAGGAAAAGGGGGAAGGGAAAAAAGGAGGAAAGGAAAGGGAGGGGTGGAGAGAATGAAGATGGGGAAAAAGGGAAAACGGGAAACTGGAGGTGGGGGTGGGGAGAAAGCTTTTTATTGAGAAGAGAAAGAGAGAAACTGGGAAACAGGGAGAAAGAGAAGCCAGCAAAGGAGATGGAGGAAAAGGAACTGAGAGAGGAGCCAAGAGGAAGAAAAAAGGAGGCAGCAAAGAAGCGGGAGAAGGCAGCCAAAGGGGTTCCCCAAGTTATAGACTTTGCCCAGAAGACTGAGGGGTGCACCCTGACTCCCCAACATTACTCCAGTCCTGGAGCTCCACTGTCCACCTCTCCCCCAGCCTGAGACGCCACCACTGCCTCTCTGAGCCCCATCCCACCTCCCCTCCTCTCATCAGTCTAAGGTACCCTGTTTCTTTCTCTTGCCCCTCGACCCCACTCACCCCAGCCCTTCTCATTCCCTGTGCCCTCTTACCTCTCCCCCCATGCACCCTGCTTGCTTCCACGCTTCAGACGGCAACGCCAACCGGCATCCTCACCACCATCACACTACACGGGCCCCCACACCCCCAAGAAAAGGGGGAAAAAGCAGGCGGCACCCGCCACCAGCCCTTACCCCCTCTTGCCTCATTTTCTCCACAGTCTCCCCTTCCCCGAATGCAGGGTCAAAAACAGGGATCCCTCCCAGCTCAGGAAGCCTCTCCAAAGCCACGAAGCCAGCGGGCGGCAGACACCACCTCGCCTCTCTTCTCTGCACTGGTTCCTTTTTGTACACCGCGGCCCTAGCTGCGATGTGTTTTATTTTCTTCCTCTTTTCATTGTGATTTTTTTTCTTTTTCTTTTTCTTTATTTTTTGACCTGGGGCGGCAACGGCGAAGAGTCCTCTGTGTCGTCTCCTTCCCCAGCTCCCCGGCTGTCTCCCCGGCTGTCTCCCCGGCTCTTTCTCTAGTCTACGCCTCTCTCGCCTCCCTCCTTTCTCTTCTGGCTGGGCTCTTGCTCCTTCGTCCTTTCAAGCTCGGGTCTCTGTCCACTGCTCGCTCCTCTTTCTACTGCCTCCCTCTCACGCATCTCCTTTCCCTATCCTTCTTGCCCCTTCTCCCCTTTTTTCTCTCCCTCTTCACCTCCTCTCTGGCCCTATTTCTTCCCATCTTACCGCACCCCCCCATACCTCCACGCACAAATCTCCTTTAGTTCCCTCGCTGCCGACAGCAAGTCAAACGCCCTCCCACCCACGGCCCCCAAATAACAAAAATACCCAGCCAAGGGGGCAAAGCCCCGACGCCGGGCTCCGGGAGGACGGCGAGCCGGCCGGGGCCGCAGCGGCGGTGGGCAGCCGAAGCGCGGTGCGGAGCGCGCGGCGCCCGCCCGGCTCTCGCCCGGAGAGCTCTCTGCAATAGGCCGAGCCGGCTGCATTAAGCTTCTTGCAATCAATAAAGCGCGGGTCAGATTATGCAAAGCGCAGATATTAATATGCAAAGTTTTAAAGATTTTTAAATGGAAGGGCGAGCGCGGCGCGGGCGGGCGGGCAGGGGCTGCGAGGGGAGAGGGAGGAAGGGAGGGCGGGCGGGCGGGCGCGCAGGCGAGCTGGGGAGAGGAGGAGGCTGCCCGCCGCCCGCCCGCCCGCCCGCCCGGCTGCGCCGCGCCGCCTTGCCTTACCGCTGCTCCCATCGGTAGGCGCCGCTGTCTTCGCCATGCGCGTCAGCTGCACGGCTCCGAGGGGATGGCCGAGGAGGAGCCGCCGCCGCCAACGCTACCCCCGCTCCCGCTCCCGCTCCCGCGCCCGCTCGCTGCCTGCTGCTGGCGCTGCTCTGGCCGCTGCTCCTCGCCTGAGCTGCCGGCGCGAGCCCAGGCGCGCGCCATCCCCGGCTCCCACCTTGTCCCCATGGCAACCCCGGGCCCAAGGATGCTCAGAGAGAGAGCGCGAGCGAGAGCGAGGGGGGAGCGAGGGAGAGCGAGAGGGCGGGGAGCGCAGGGGACACGGAGGCTGGGAGAGGCCCGAGACTCACAGAGACACAGAGACACAGAGACACAGAGATACGCAGAGACTGAGAGAGACAGAGATAACGAGAGACACGCTGAAACAGATGCAGTGATGTGGAGAGGGGCGGGGCCTAGAAGTGGACAAGGAGACAAGAGAAGCCCAGAGACACACAGAGACACACAGAGATACACAGAGACACTCAGAAAGAGACAGAGGGGAAAGGGAGGGGTGGGGAGCAGAGAGGAACTCAAAGGCAGGGAGAGACCCTGCAGCT
>RJWH01009228.1:0-24277 GCA_004363575.1 Solenodon paradoxus | reverse complement strand
TTTTTAAGGAAAGGTTTAGGCAGGAATGAAGGCAAATAGGCAAGCAGGCAGGAAGAGAGAGGAGGAAGAAGCATTTTGTTTTATTCAGTTGTTCATCTTAGTTACTCCCATGCCTGTGCTGGGTCAAAAACCCAAGTCCTTGGGATATATGTGGACTGTACTAGCTAGAGGTAGCAGACTTATCCACAGGTCAACAGGGTGCATCATCCCAAAGGTTTCTGATGCCCTCTTCTATCTTTTCCTTTTGTCTGAAATTTCACACAGGGAACACTGGAATTCAGCACATTCTAAAGTGAGATGGCCTAAGAGTACAGGGGGATCTGGACTAGCCACCCAGAATCACCCTGTGTAGTACAAGTGGATAAAGCATCCATCCATCCCACTTCTACAGCAGCCCCTCTGGTGCCCCCAGATTCCTTTTTAGAGTTCAGGTCCAACACTCTGGGCACAGAACTCAACTGCCACACAATATGCACCCAGAATGACGGCCTCCTCCTAAATGGGCTTTACAGAACCTAATAGGGAATGAAGGAGCCAGGTTTTTGGCTTTTGTTTTTTGAAGTAATCTTATCTATTCAATGACAAAAGCAAAATATATAAATTGAGGAATTTATATATAATGATCACTTAGATAAAAATGTTGCCCTGACATGGTTCCTCACTCTAATGCCCTAGAGAACAGAGTTCTGGAAGTTCTGTCTCCTATGTATCCAGGGCAAGTTGGTGAGTGACACACTGTCCTTCTGGATAAAACAGGCTTCCGAAGTAATATATACTACAACTTTTTCCACTCCTGGGGGTTCAGAGACAGTCCATGGGTTAAGAACGAATGAAATGCACACATGCAAAGGACAATCCATCAGAGTGTCCCCAGAAGCACTAATCCACTCTCCCTTTTGGGCTCTGACTCTACCACCTACTTTGTGCTATCAAGTGCACATTATGCTTATGATCAGTTACAATGAAAGAGAAGAGATAAAAAGAATCTCTACTCCCATAAGTAAATCCAGCATCTCCATTTTCCTGGGAAAGATGGAGCAATCCCAGTTTCTGGGGATTACAAGATTAACTCACATAATGTGAGTTTCCCCAGCACACTGTTTAGAACACAGTACCTCCTCACATACCTATAAACTCATAGTAGATGCTCAATAAATAATGCTTTTGTGACTGAATAGATATGATTACTTTATAAAACAAAAACAAAAACCCTTGCTCAGACATCTCTGTCTTTTGTAGTCCCCCCTTAATTGCCAAGTGGTGAGCAGGACTGTCTGTCCTCACTGGAGAAGATGTCAAATCTTCACTGGACCTAGCAGGACTTGCTGAGATAGGAAAGTTGGGTGGGCTGTCCTTGCTTTCTCTAGCTTAGGGCTATTGGAAATACGGTCTGGGAGCGGCAACCTGAGTGGCTGTAAATAATACGAGCCAGCGGTCCTCAGCACAGACCTGGGGAGCCACAGCATGGGAGTCCCAGAATCTGGCATCTGTTTTCAACAGAGTCCTCACATGATTTGTCCCCACAATTGATCCTAAACAGCACAGTTTGCACAGTGTGGTACATTGACACGTTTTTACCAAAGATACTGGAAAAATGTTTGAGATCAGTGATAATTTGGAAAAGCTTATAGATGCACCATTTAGCCTAGAAAATTCACCTCAAATGTGCCTGTTTCTCCTGCCTTCCTTTCTGCCTTCACCAGCACACAGGACTCCGCCACCCCTAACACAGAGAGGCAAGTCTTCCCCAACTCCTCCTCAGTCTGCTCACTGGGAAGATGACAAGGAAGACACTTCAACTAATGAATAGTACATTAAAAATATATATTATTCACTGCTTATATGTTATTGGTGAAGTTTCTAGTCAATACCAAGCTAGCAATAGCTAAAATTTGGGGAGGTCAAATTTTACATACTTATTTTTGAATGTGTGTCAGTGCCTCTGACCTATGGGTTGCTCGAGGTGAAGTGCACATGAAAGTTTGATGAGCAATATTTAGCAAAGTTGTTTGCAGTCTTGATTTGTATTGAGACCTTTTGTGCTTTTAGAAATACCATCTCCTATTATGACCCTTAGAGTTTCTGTCAATTAGTCTCTGTAGAGCCACAAAAACAATTACATCTTAATGAAATGGCCCAAGTAGCTCTACCCTGAGGTTAAGTAAGGAATAAGAGGCTCCCCAATCCATTGTGAGGACCAAGCACAGAGTCTGGCAGTCTTCATGGGAAAATCTGCTTTGCATGCAATTTGACAGGAGAGGGTTCATCGCACCCACATTCCCAGCATTGTAGTAGAATTTGTGGGTATCTCTAGGAAGCAATATCACCCAAAGATAGAGGATAAACTCACTCTTTGAAACCCCACAAGGGAACACCACATGTGCACATCAGCCCACCCTACCCCAGCCCACCCCACCTCAACCAGTGGGAGCGCAGTCAGATAACACAGACCCTCATGGGTCATGAGAAGTTCAAGCATTCTCACTGGGAATGCCATGAGAGTTTCTGGAGTAGGAGGAGAATTCTTAGAGGAAGAGGAATTTGAAAAAATACCCTCTGTGACATCATGATAAGTAAACATGGGCTTCTCCGAATCACGTCTTCTAAGCAAAACTTCCCCAACCACTGTAATATCTAGCATCTTCCATGCCCTTTGGAACTCTCACCTGCTCACCTGCTTTATTCTCTCTACCCACCTGCTATGTGACTCTAGTCGCCTTTACACACCCCAGGGTTCTTTCCTCTGATCCAAGAAGGTGACCAGGGTCCAGTTAGAGGAAGCAGACCTGTTCATGATAAAAAGAAACTTGAACCTTGCTGGGGGTTCTGCAGTTCTCAAAATAGGACCATGCAAAGTAGAGGACAGAGGATAATGGAAGTTACAGAGGATTCTTCTCCAAACACTGTCTCCTGACAGCCACCTCAGAATACATAGGAGGCATTTACTATTTGCACATAACTAATGTGCAGTTACTACTGAACCAAAAACAAGGAAAGGATTTATCCTTTACAAAGTGGGCAACTACATGTTACATCATTGACTCTAGAACCATCACTAATCTAGAGGGAAGAAAGAAGACCAATTCAAGAAAGGGACAGTTAAGGTCAAACGAAACATTGTGAAGATTTTTAAAAGTTTACTCCAAGAAACACTAATTATGTCCTTAAAATAATTTTACCAGTTGTAGGAGTTATAGAAGTTTAAGATATTTGAACACAACTACTATAAAATTACTTCCATTTCTGAAAATGTTAACAGTAATTAAGAAGTATCTGTGACATGGCTGTGGAATAAAACGAAAAATCTGAAGACAAAGTCTGACAAATTTATAAGTTTTGCTAGAAAAGGTGATTATCACACTAAACAAATGTGAGACCCATCATTTTAAAAAGAAAATTGCAAACAAAGAGAACAAGACAGGGGAGTTTCCAGACTAAATGTGATGATTTAAAGCACCTCTCTCAGCAAATCCCTTTAAGATCCTTATTATGCTAACAGGGAAAATACTGACTCACAGAGGAGGAAGCTGGCACAGTCCTGAACCAGTGAACGAAGCTAATATGGGCTGTGAAGGGACTAACTGGTATCAGCTGCACAGGACTCACGATCATGGCTGTGATATTTGGGGAATAAAGATAAATTATGAGTCTAAAGAGAAAACATAAATTTTCTCCAAATTTCAAATCACACATAGCTCCCATGTTCACTACTCTACTGTAGTGGAATCTTTTCATGAAGCTTCCAGAGAACAAGGTTCTCTCAGAACTTTGAGTTATTCTGGGTCATGTGCCCACCTGGTTAGCTGGTGTATTTTCTCAAACCTAGCTACATAAAACAGATACTGCACGCAGTTGGGACCTAAATATTATATATTCTCCATTTTCACTATTATGCCAACTCCATCCCATGTAGGATTCTTGAGTATCAATACATTTCCATGTTGATCTGTCACAAAGGGAACATTTTCCGTAATGACAGTGCACTAACTTATGGAAAAATTCATGCTGTAGAGGGAGCCCAGATGGAAAGATGGAAGAGAAGGCTCTGGGACATAAGAAAGGAATATCCTAAAGACCTCGCTTAACTATCATTAGGAGGAAAATAGGCTTCTGATAAAAATTTGTTAGACAGGATCACCAGAGTTATGAAAGTAAATGTTTGCGAGTTCTAAATCCAGGGGATTTCAGTCAGAAATGAGGACAACCCCTGACTTGGGTCATAACAGTTACCTGAGAACCTGCTCCATCTTTCTCTTCAACCTCCTTCTCTGGATTTTCTTCTCAGGTGATGTTAAGAGAGAAACCACACCTGTGTGTCTTTAGAGGCATCAGCACAGGCCCTTCAGCTGCTACCATCACACTCAGAGGAAGAAGGACCTTGAATTGCAGAAAAAGCACCCTTGCTTAGCCTTTGTCACAGGAGAGATTCATAAAACATTAGTTCCTACATAGAGATAAAGACAGAGTTTTCTTTTTCCCTGACATCAGGTGCCTTCCCTCCCCACAAATGCTGCAGATGGAAATGTGGGCAGCTTGACTTGCTCCTACCAAACTCACAGAGAGCAGACCATTACCTCCCCTAGAACCAAAGCCTGCTTTCAACTTTCATAAATAACCCTGGAGACCTGGTGTTTAACTCTGGCCTCCCACTAGATCATCATCTGGAGATTTCAATTACAGTAATATTTATGCTCCTACCCAGATCAATAGGAAGAATCTGTGTATGAGGATACAGGTTATGTTACTTCTTAAAAATCTCCATATGATCAGAGCAGATGGCAGGGGTGGCATTCCAGCAGCTCAAGCAACACCGACCACAATGAACTTGCTCAAGAAATCGTTGCCCTGGCTGCCATGCCACCAGAAAGGGGGTTACATCAACCCTGGAGATGGACACTTGAGCCCACCCGAGGAAGCCAGACTCTACCTGGGGAATCAGCTCTGGATCTTCTCCAATACATGAACACACTCCATGGAGGCCCAAGAGTTCTGCACCACTCAGGCCTGCAATATATTCAAAGCAGGTGTAGCAACATACTAGTGTCTTAAAAAAACCCAAAACATCAAGACCCCCATAGATATTTCCTGTGTTCCTGGCAGGAAGAATTAACTGACTTGGTTTATGCAATTATATATAATACAGACCTTTGAGTGTTAGAAAATGCCTGCTAAAAGTGATTTCAGTTTTATGTGTTAATGTGGGGCTGCCTTTTTATTTTTTTCAATGTAGCTCTAAACAACAGTTTTCTAGAGGCCAATTTTGAATTTTTTATAATAAAGTCATGTTATCAAAAAGAAAAGATCCAAATGATCTTAATTGTAAGCTTTTTATTATAAGCTTGTGTCTCAGCAATCACCTGGTGGTCCAGCCAACTGAAGGAATACGATTCTAGGTTGAGAGAAGCCCATAAACTGGTATCCTTAGCCAGTTCCCTGTTAGTCCAGATGCTGCTCCACCAAAACCATTTTAATATGATGGTAGAGAAAACAGGAGTGACACATGTAAGCTCCTAAAGTCCACCGTCTTCTTTAAATACAACTCTGTTAGTTCCCAGTAAAGGCCACCTGTTACCAAACAATCACATCCTTTACTGGCCTTTCAATTTTTATAGAATCCTAAAAAGAACAACATGTCTCTATTTGGAAATTCTACATATGCATTCATCGGTGCAGTGTTCACTGAATATTTGAAATTTATGCACAAATGCACTGTGCTGGGACCTCACATACATAACCTTTGTAACACCCTAGGTGTTAGGTGCTAGGAATCCCATAACCACCATAGGGCTGGAGGTATTAAGCCCCTGTCTCACATGTCATGTCTTCTGTTTCCCTATGACTGATTAAAAAGTGACGTGCTTGTATATAATGGAGCTAAATATGGATGGAATGATGAATACAGAAAGGGGAGATTAAATGTTCGGAAAGATTTTTATTGTTTTCATTTATCTTTCAACATGGTAAGTAAATGTTTATAAGTAAAAACCAATTTTCCTAATTGAATATGCTTTTTACATGCCTTTCACCAATATATTATTTCCATTCCTCCACATTCTCACTAAAACTTGGTATTATACATTTAAATTTAGCTATTCTAAAAAAAACGCAAAGTGTATCCACTGTTGCTTCCTTAGTTTATAGGAAAAGTGATTATAGATAATGTGAAGACAGGGTTATAGATACAGATATAGTTGATTATTCAGAAGGACATTCTATTACGCAAAAAAAAAAAAGGACATCCATTTGAGACAATATGGATAAACCTAGAACATATTATATGCTAAATGGAATAAGCCAACATACAGAGTCAAATACTATATTATATCAATATGTGTGAAATTTAGCAAAGTCAGACTCATAAAAACAGTAGAATGTGATGGTCAGGAGTTATCCGTGTGAGAAATGGGAGATGTTGGTCAAATGGTACAAAGATTCAGTAAAGCAGGTAGAATCAATTGTGCAGATCTAAGGTATGGGACGGTGATGATAAAGTGTAATTTATACCAGTGTTCCTACAGTGTTCCTGAACGTCCTCACCACAAAATATAAAATGAAATTGTAAGCATGTGAAGTGATGGATGTTAATTAGCTCGATTGCTGCAATCATTTCATAATACTTACATTTATGATTTGTAACTTGTACAACAAGATCTAGATCTACAAGAACAGAAAACATGATGCTGAATGGAAGGCTATTGACAGGACTTAAGATAGAAATTAAGACACCAAAATATATAGTGCCTTGTTCCAACTTTTTCTGTCACATTTTGGTAATTCTGAACACCAGTCTGGGAGACAGTAGATATAGCCTGGACAAATCTGATCTATAATATGGTCAGTGAGTGGAGATTCTAGAGTGAGGCGAGGCCTGGACACAGCCTCAGAGGGGAATCTGAGCAGGGTGGGGAGTGACCTGGTTGAGGGCCTCTGAACTCCTGGCATCTGGGTATTCCAGCTCTGACTTTCCTAAAGCGTCCCACCAGCTAGCTCACATTATTTTAATCTCTTTAGACATACTCCTATACTCCTATCTACTTCATTTTTAAAAGGGGGACTTAAACTCATAAGGACTTAAAATAAACTCATAATTTCTGGAGCAATATTAGAAACTACAGGATTCTAATACTCTACTATTTTGCCCATGGATGGCCAAGGAATTCCCACAACAGAGAAAGAGAATTGGCCTAAATGAAGCCAACGTCCTCCTTACAGCATTCCTGAATTCCACTGACCACAACATGCAAAATTCTACCATATAGCCATTTTCTCTAGACTGAAACTTCCTGCATGGTGGGTCCATAACTGCTCCACGTCTTTCCATATAATGGAAATCATTATCAGATTGCCTCTCTAAACCTTTTCAGTGAATTTCAAGCAAGAAGCAGGAAACATATGATTCCCATATGGATACCAAGAAGGAAATTTCTACCACGAGGGTAGGAGAGGACCCTGGATGACACCCCTCTTCCTCTGAGATGAAAGCAGAATCGGTTTCTGGTATCAGTCTAACACCAGTCCACACAGGGCATCTCCCAACCCCAAAGGCTCCCTGGTGTTGGTGAGTCTGACATGAGGTAAACATGGGGATCTGGCAGGACTCGGGCTGACTCTGAGGCATCAGGTTGCGCATGGGCCTGTCCACTGGAATAGTCATCTTTGGATCCAGCTGTGATATCACCTGTCCCTGAGCAGGATTCTGGGGTAAGGAACTTCTAATTCAGTTCCCAGAGTTTATAGGTAGGTGGTTTTGATCATGATTCTGGATATTTGATGGGTTTTGACATGTACTGTAAAAGGTACTTCTCTCCTGATGTTGCATAAAGCAGGGTCTGGCTTCCCTGGAAGTTCAGTTTCTACTGCCTGTGATTGTTTCTACTTAGTTTCACACTGAGCACCAGGAGAGCCTCGTATGCCACAGCAGGTCCTGCTCATGATCCAAGAACTCCAGGAGGCCTGCCCAGGGAGCTCAAGTTCCTGAAAACACCTGGAAAATCTGCACATTCTCTAGAAAGCCTGTCCTCTCTTGTGAATCCCAAGTGGAGGACAGGCAGATTCTGTGTCCATGGGTGCCATAGAGAGGGAACCTGGAGGAGTTATCACTGAAAGAGCAAAGCTCTAGCAATTCCTGTGTCCCCAGGTCCTGGTTTCAGGGTTTGAAGCTGCAGCATCGTGTCCCTGGAGGAACCCAGCAGGCACCGTCTGCTGGAGAGCAGACATTCAGGCAACAGATGCAGGACAGAGTCCACATTCTCAGGTCACCCAGAAGCCCGGGCCGTTATCAGGTTCAGAGTTTTAGGCCCAAAGGTCTTAATCAGTTTCAGATCTTTACATTGAAAGACAGGATGGAATACTTCATTGACACCCTGTTGAGTCTCCTTCAGTGAGAATTTGGTCTCATTTGTCCTAGCAGGAAATGTTGGACTCACATAGGCAGAGAGGAATCCCGAGTGCAGATGTGGGGAAATGTGAGTCTGTGCTGCATAACTGTGGGTCAGGGCTGGGAGCCTGCATGGGAACCCGGGGGGGTATGCAGAAGGCCCCTCAGACGGGTGATGGGCACCTGTGTGTTTCAGTGGGATTGTATCATTCTGGAAGGTGGTGAGGAAAAACAAAACAAACTCATCTTCTAAGCCCCCAAAAAACCTTTGCAGGAGAAGAGAAAGAAAACCAGAATTTAATGCAAATTATAGGCCATTCACAAAGTGATATGAGAAAGAAATCTCACTCTTTTAGTCATGGAGACAAGACCCATTACATACCTGTTCTTGAGATGAGTAACTAGGTCTCAAGTCAGAGATTTTGACATTTGTCTCATATAGTTTATCTAAAATTCACCTGACAACTGGATCGCTGTGCTTAAAATCATTTATGCAATATTAAAATAAATCACTCTTTTTAGGAATGTGAGATGTATTCTGCAATATGGAAGTGGCCACCTAATCCAGTTAGGCTTCTACCCTCATGCAGACATGGGAGGGAGGGTAGGGCTAGTCCTAATGTCCACATTTTATAGAGCTTAAAGAAAGACATCCTGGGTCTGAAAGCTTAAGAGCTTTAACTTGTAATACTATATATCATGTAGTATATTATATATATATATATATATATATGTTTCATATTTATGGGTAGGAAAATGACAATCATGAGATGCTAATCGGAGTATTCCAAGATAAAAGAGGGTAAGGCCATCTGTTCCCTCATTTTCAAGAAGGGGTGTTAAACCTCTCAATTTGTATGTTGTTCCCTTTGCAACAGGCAGGTCTAGTGTCTGCCCTGACCTGATGGACATCAGGTGCTCAGCTGGGATGGATTTAGATACCTGAGGTTAAGACTCAGTCTGTGCTCTTGCACTAGGGTTTGAGCAAGAAAGCAGGGGTAGAATTGGGGAAGGGTCAAAAAAGGATAAATGAAGGGGGAAGGTGTCAGTTAGTGGAAAGACTGGCATGTATGACAGATGTTGTCACATGGAGGCTCATGCCCAATACATACAAAAAAAAAAAAGAGTCCAAAATAGTTTGTGACTGACTTTATGTCATAGGATTTGTGAAGCTAACCAGTAAGGAGATAGGGGCAAGGTTTAAAGCTTCTTCATCAATTCTTAACCGGCCTGAGATTGCAGTAAGTATTGGAAAATGGGGTTAAAGTCTCTAGAAAAGTGATTAGTGAGCAAGGCAAGAATGTGGTTGCTGAAAAATAGGTAATGTGGTCCCTCCAGAAGAGTTCTGTCTTTCAGCTTCTAGTAGCTACTGACACTCTGGCTTGTGGTGTCCTCACTCTGTAACCTTCACATCCCTTTTGTACTTGTGTGCACATGCATGTGTGTGAGTACGTGTATTAGGCTTTGTTCACACCTGCTTAGACAGCAGTAGCAATCCCTCTCCTCCATGAAGACTCATATACCCCTCTCCTTTCAACTCAGGCCTTCAGTAGGCAATCAAAAATAAAAAAGTCAAAAATGCAACAGGACACGGGCCTCACATCCATCATCTTGTGATGAGAATCCTGGTGTGACATCAAGCGAGCAACTCACCTGGATGATAACAAATTTGCTCTGATGGCTCAGAGAAATGAGAGCTGCTCTCCCCGACTTGCACAAGCAAAATGTCAAGGCCTCCTAAGTTCTCTCCGGGGAACTCTTCACCTCTCAGCTGGTGCCCTCAGCACTCTGATGCCACCTCTGGCTGTTTGCCACACACATCTTGCCAGTATGTCAGATACAAAGTGCCGAGGAACTGACTTGGAGATCCACTTGGAATGTCTTCTAAGGATCATAACCAAGATTTCCTAGTCTGCAGTCACCCAGCTCACTTCATCTCCTCTCCATGTTTTCAGCAATTCAGTATAGAAAACATCCCCAGGCAACCCAGATCAGCAAAGTCCATGCGCACACCATGGGGCAGGGTCACTTGATCAGCAAGTGCTGGGCATGATGATGGTGCTCTAAGCACCCAGGTGAACTGGGTTGGGTCAGAATGCCATGAGTTAGCCCAGGACAGGACACTCAAGTCCAAACTCCGCAAGATCTTATGACCAGGCCTGCAGGCCTCAGAGAGTAACTTGCGGGGGTGGGGGTGGGTTAACCTGAATAGAATTCAATGGGCATAGAAAGTCCAGATTTTTAGATGCAGAGTTTTTTCAATAAATAAGTTTTAACCTTTTTCCTCGGAGGTAATATCTAGAATTCAGAAACTGTGGAGAAGGAGGGGATATATGAAGGAGACAGAAACATCCAGGCATTTGCGTCTCCTGGGATTCGGGGGGTGGGGGGGAGGCTGGGCGCTGAAGGAGCAGCAGCAGCAGGGACATGTGAGCACCGACAACACATCACTCATGGGTCAACTGCAATTGGCAAACTGAGTCCCTTGTGCACTGAAGCCCTTGGCAGGCCTCGTGCAGATGGACAGCATCTACAAATCCTGGGCCATGCAGCTTGCAATCCAGCTGCACATTAGAAAAAACAGGAAAAATTTCTCCCATGGTAACAAGGCCCAAGAAGCCAAGTGGGCAGTTCTCAGGTGCACTGGTGTGAAAGGCCTAGAGTAGAAGTAAAGCTGAGTCTGTGAGACGTAGGCCAGTCCATTTGGACCAGAACCATCAAGCCCCCAGTTCAGGGAGCACTGAAGTGGGTATGTATTTTGCAATCAGCTTCACAAATCCTTTCTGGGATGGTGAGTGGATGCCTCCTCGGACCACTGACTTGGAGGCTGAAAGTCCAGACAGGTATCCACTCCTAATTCCAGGGGTCCCGTGTCCTGAGCCCTTTTCACTAGGATTGAATGAATCCTCAGCAGCACCATCCTCCCTCCAGAGGTTTTTGCCTCTTTCTGCTTCGATGGCTGCTGATTTTCTTTGGCTAGTGACTTCCACAAGCCAGTATCTGCCTTTTTCTTCACCTCACCTTGGTGCATGTGTGTGTGTGTGTGTGTGTGTGTGTGTGTGTGTGTTTGCCATATATATGTGTGTATGGTGTATGTGTGTTTATTGTGTGTTACAGGCATGTTTACTGTGTGTGGGTAGCTGTGTTGCATGTGATGAGTGTGATATACATGCATTTGTGGTGTGGAGGGTGTGTGACATGTGTAGAGTACGCAAGGGGCGAGGTATGTGTAGGGTGTATAGTGTGGAGGAGCTGTGGTGTGTGTGGTGTGTGTTTTGTGTGTGTTGTATTTGCTGTGTGGGTGTGGTGAGTATGGTGTGGTATGTGTGTGTGGATCTGGGGTGTGGTGCATGGAGTGTGTTTGCTGGGTGGTGCGGCTAGGTGATTGGGTAGATGTGCATCTATGGTGTGTGCATTGTGTGTGTATCGTGTGTCTATTTGTTGTATTTGCTATATGTGTGTGTATTTGGGAGACTACACTACCCCCATGCAGGGGAAAGCAGCAGCCCCTCTCCTCCCCTGCACCCAGATTTGGCCAGCTCTTCTCTCACTCAGGTCCTCTAGGGGAAATCCAAAGTCAGAACTGTAGAAAGATAAAGAGCACAGACCTCTGCCAAGCCACAACTTGGGGCTCAAACTCACCCTAGGATTGAGTTTCATGCTTTCCCACATACGCTAGCTGTAGGGGACAGTGGAAACCACCCTTCTCTGACAGCTGACAAAAATGACAGCCTGGTGCCCTGGGCCCAGTTATGCAAGCTAAGCGGAGCCTCCCACCAAATTCTCCCTGAGGGAACCCTCATTCTCTCAGTTGTGCCCCCAGCACGCTAAGGACTTCAACCCCACAGAGCTCATCAGAAACGAAGGGAACCATGTGTTGATCAGGGGATCTACCTGAAATTCCTTTGGAAGAAAAGTGGTAGTCACACATGCACGACTGCCCCCTAATCCTGCATGGTCCCCAGTCTTATATTCCTGATCCCCTGAAAGAAATCTTTCTAGTTTCAGGCTCCCAATCTGAGGACGGTCCATGAGAATGCCATGAGGCAGGTAGACATAGTCATCAAGAAATGCTCGGGGTGCTCCTAGGGCTCTGCACCCCAATGAGTACTCTTTGGGGTAGGAGGCTGACTGTGGGTCCAGAGGGGACATCATAATCACTGGCTATGACCTCTAGATTCCCACATGTGCCTGCCTTCACAGTACTTTCACGTGCACGAATGTGTGTGAGGGGCAGGGGGATACACTTGCCTACACACAGCTGTGACCTCTATTCGATGCCCCTGCAGGTCCTCTCCCTGGACTCCTCCCCCCTTACGCCCTGCTCCTCCACTGGCAATAAAACATAAAATGCCTTTGGTAGCCAGTCCACCAGGACTGCAGCCCACAACCTCAAGGTTAAAAATCTCTTGCTTTAGTCACTAAACTAGCCAACCAAGCAACAATGACACCTTCTTGATCAGTCTCTTGAAGTACAGCCAGGCACTGGATCAGGGCCGGCTCTGATCACCCACTGGACATGGTGGCTCACAGGTTCCACCTAGGAATTATCCCCATAAATTCTGTCTACCACCTGCCTTCCCCTTTCTCGCAACTACTCACCAAAATGTGTGCTCCAGACTGTCCTCCAACCTGGGTCACAAAGGAGAGCCAGGCCTCCCCATAGTCTACAAGCACCCATCTCCTCTTCTCTAAGGGAGGGGAAGCCCTCATTCACCAACCTGTGTGCTCTGAGCAGGCTGACAAAAGTTTCAGGCCTTTGTTGCCCAAGCCTAGCCAAAAAGTCAGATGCCAAGTACACCAGGAACTGACCTGGGATCTGATGGAAATTCCTTCTGAAATGGTCCCTTAAGGCTTCTTGTTCTCCAGTCTCTTTTCTCCCATCACACATGGTTCAGGGTTTCATTAGAGAAAACAATTCACATTTCCCAGATGTCAGAACCAGTGTTGTAGGCCCTCAGGTGCTAGAATTTACAAGGTGTCAGGGTCTTGAACAGCTCCCCAAGAGCACTGGGGGAGGATCAGAGGGGTGAATGTGTGACGTGGAGGGAGCCCTTTAAGTTCTAACTTTCTTAGACTTCCTGACTCCGCAGGCAAACCTGGAGAGGACCCATCCCCTGCCTTCTCAGGAGGGGAGTCCACTGACCAGGAGTCCAGTGGACCCATGAAAACCACTATTTCAAATATGGGGAAAACAAAAGAAAAAAGCAAGTAAGACTGCATCAAATGAAAAATATACACAGTGAAGGAAAACATCAATATGAAAAGGTAACCTATTGAATGGGAGATGAGATTTACAAACCACATGTCCAACAGGGATTAATACAAAAAAAATATTAAAAGAACTCATACAATTCAGCAGCTAAAAAACAATCAACCCTTTTAAAAGTTGGGCCAAGGATTCAAATAGCTAATCCTTGAAAGAAGACACAAAGGTAGCCAACAGGCACTTCATCTCTTATTATTAGGAAATGCAAAGCAAAACAACAGTGAGGTGATACCACACACATTAGAATGGCTATTATCTAAAAGACAAGAAACAAGTTATTAGTGAGGATGTAGAGAAAAGGGAACCCTTGAACACTGCTGGTGGGAATACACTATAAATAGGTGCAGGAACTGTGGAAAATGGTATGGAGAGTCCTCAAAAATTTAAGAACAGAAATACCATATGATCCAACTAGTCTACTTTTGGCTATTTATCAAAATAATATGAAAATATTAATGTGAAAAGATATATGAACCTCTATGTGCATTGCAGCACTATTTTTAATAAGATATGCAAACAAACTAAATGCCTACCAATGGATGAATGAATAAAGGTGATACACACATACACACACACACCAAAATGAACTGCCTGCCCATTGATGGATCTTTAGAGCTTTAGAGAAGGGTGGTCTGTTGTCAGTTTCTGCGTCTACTAGATGCATCTGATCTCTCTGTGCTTATGGCCACTTTAGGGACAAAACCTGGGCCTGAAGCTCATGAGCCTTTCTTCTCACGCCAGTGTCTCCTGGAGGAAATTTGCTTGCAGAAACTGTTAAGATCACAGTTGGTTTACAGCTAAGGCAACAGTTACAGCTCAGGGATACTGGAAAAGCTTTAACTGTGAAATCAGGCTTGAGGTGAGAATGGATGCAAATTTCACCCTCATTCCACTCTCCCACATCCGCTGAGGCTTAGGAACTCTCCAGCATTGTCTTTGTAAGTCAGCTGCCATGCCCTGACTCCCGCCTGAAGGCTGAACTCTCACAACTTCACCATGACTGGTTCTAGAACTCTAGTCATTCTGAGTGATGTCGAGGCTTCAGTCAGCACATCAACAGAAAGACCAGTATCCCGGGCCATGACCCTAGCCCTATACATTATGACCTGATTCCCTAACACAAAGTCATTACATTTAAACAGGGAAAGAAAGCCATTTAGCCCAATCCACTGAAATAAACACAGAGTACCAAACAAAACAGAGACAGAAAATCTACTCCAAACTATGAATCAAAGGAAAAACCTTACAGAAAAACCCTAATGCAGCAGAATTACGTAAACTACCTGAAGATTTCAAAGTTACAGTCTTAATGATGATCTCTGAGATCAAGAGAATATAGGAACAAAATGAGAACCACAACAAAGAGAAAATATGAGAAAGTTGCAATAATTCACAGAACCAAAGAACACAATACCTAAACTAAAAACACAATAGGCTTAACTGCAGACTGAAAGATGCATCAGATCCAATCAGTGAGCTAGAAGATAAGGCAGTAGAAAGTACCCAGGCTGACCTACCAAGAGAAAAATAAAAGAAATGAAGGCAGCATAAGAGACTTACAGGATAACATCAAGAGGAGAACTATTCACATCATAGAGGTTCCAGAAAAGAGAAAAAGGAGCAGAAATCTTATTTGAAGAAATGATAGCTGAGAACTTCCCCAACTTGAGGAAGGAAATAGACCTCAAGATCCAGGAAACTCAAAGAGTTTCAAACAAATAAGCCCAAATAAACAATCACCAAGACATTATAATCAAAATGACAAAAATTAAATACAGAAATCTTAAAAGAGCTAGAGAAAAATTAGTCACATAAAAGGGAACTCCTATATGACTGTCTGTGGATTTCTCACTAAAAACGCTACAGGATAGATGAGAATGGCATGATTATTTAATTTGTTGAAAGAAAAAAAATTCCACCCAAGAATACTCTACCTGCTGAGTTATGACTTAGAATCAAAGGAGTGATAAAGTGCATTACACAAAAATGTAAAAGAATTCATCGCAACTAAATCAGTCATGCAAGGAATATATTAAAGGAATTTCTATAAAATGAAAATTAAATCCCACTTGGAAGCAGCAAGACAAGATTATAAAATGTGGAGAGGGAAGGAGTATAAAATGGTGAACTGCTAGAATGCACTCGGGATACATTTGCTTCCAATTTAAAACAGGTATAAGGATAGAAACTTATATGTAAACCCCATGATAACCTCCAAACAGAAATCCACAGAAAAAAACAGGAAAGAAAATGAAAAGAGAAACTAAACATACCACAAAAGGAAGCTATCAAAGCACCAGAGAATAAAAGAATAAAAGTACGGCAATATTTTGCAAAACAGCCAGCAAAAAAAAATTTTTTTATTTAAGTGATAATAGTTACTTATCATTAATTATCCAAGCTGTCAATAGACTAAACTCACCAGTCAAAAGGCACAGAATGGTTAGATGAATTAAATAACAAAATCTAACTTTCTGTTGCATACAGCAAACCCATCTAAGCATCAAAGGAAAAAAAAAAAAAGGCTCAAAGTTAAAGGTTAGAAGACAATCCAACAATACCTGGGAACCAAAAAAGACAAGGACAGATACACTTAGATAAAATAAAGACTAACTTTCATACTTTAAACTCTATTAAATTATAAACTCTTTGATACTTTAAATGCTAATAGAATTAGAAAAAAATGACATCAGAGAACTATGAGACATTGTAAGAATCTACTAGGAACACTATATGCCAATAAACTGGATAATTTGAAAAAATGGAAGAATCTTATAAACATACAGAATTCCAAGACCGAGTTAGGAAGAAATAGAAAACCTGAACAGACTCACGACAAGCAAGGAAACTGAAGCAGTAATCAGTTTCAAAAAAATAACTAACAAATAGATAAATAAAGAAAGAAATGTCAAGGACCGGATGGCTCTACTAGTGAGTGTCACCAAACCTTCAAAAAAGAATGCCCGTTTCTTTCAAAGTCTTACAAAAAAAATTAAAGAATGAGGAATACTTCCAAACACATTTTTAATGAAGCTAGCCAAAAATTGTAGTGAACAGTACCCTGATAATAAAAGCAAAGACATCACATAAAAAGAAAACTACAGAACAACATCTCTGATGAACATAGATGCAAAAATTCTCAGAGTATTAGCAAACCAAATTCAATAGTACATCAAAGGATCATTCACGGTGTACCCTGGTGGCTTAGCAGTTAAGTCTGTGACCTCTTGCTGGTGTAGTCCACACACACCCTTAAAGATCCAGTTTCACAACCTGGCGCCATGGGAACAACCAAGATGAACAACTAAATAAAATACATAAATACTTCTTCCTCCTCTCTCCTGCCTGCACCTTTCCTGGGGGAGTGGGGGAGGACCATTTATCTGACCAAGTGGATTATTCTGGGGATGCAAAGATGGTTCAATAAAAGCTAATTAATGTAATATATGCCACCAACAAAATAAATATAACAAACATATGGCATTTATCGAAGATGTAGAAAAAGCATTTAAGATACAGTAGCCATTTTTTATTTAAAAATCTCTCAATAAAAAGGAAATAGGATGACCTACCTCCTCATAAGGGCCATATATGATAAACCCACAACTAATAGCACACTCCATGATGAAAAACTGAAAGCTTTTCCTTCAAGAACAGGAACAAAACAAGGATACCTGCTGTCACCATGACTACTCAACATAGTATTGGAAGTCCTAGGCAAATTCAGGCATGAAAAAGAAATAAAAGGAATCTCAATTGGAAATTAAATAGTAAAACAATCAATATTTGCAAATGACATGATAATATACATAGAAAGCCCTAAACATTCCACCAAAAAACTATTCAAATAAATGAATAATGAGTAGAGTAAAATGACAGGTTACAAAATTAATACACAAAATTTAAAATGTTTTTATCTGCAAATGATAAACAAGAAGAAAAACTTAAGAGAACAGTAAATGTGTCCTATGATACCAGCTTTAGAGATATATTTGGGATGCAGCTCTAGCAGCAAGGGAAGCAAAAATAAAAATGGGATTACATCAAACTCAAAAACTTCTACACAGTAAATATTTGTACATCATATATCAAGAAAGGGGATAATATCCAAGATATATAAAGAATTCATATAACTCAACAACACAAACCAAACAATCCAATTGTTTTTAAAATGGGCAGAAGATCTGAATAGACATGTCTCCAAAGAAGACATACAGATGGCCAACAGGCACATAAAAATGCTCGTCATCACTTATCAGGGAAATTCAAATCAAACTACAATGAGGTTACCACCTCATATCTATGAGAATGTTTCATATAAAAAAATTAGAAACAACAAATATTGGTGCGGGTATAGAGACAAGGGAACTATTGTACACTGCTGGTGGGAATGTAAATTGATGCAATCATTTTGGAAAACCATAAGAAGTTTCCTTAAAAAGTTAAAAATAGAACTAACATATGACCCAGCAACTCTACTTACACATATCTAAAAAAATATGAAAACACTACTTTGAAAATATATATGCATTTATATTGGAAATGTTTAGAATAGCCAAGTAATGGAAACGTCCTAAGTGTCCAGTGGATAAAGAAGATGCAGTATATATACACGAGGGAATACTACTCAGTTATAAAAAAGATGAAATCTTGCCATTTTCAATGAAATGGATGAAACAAGAGATGTTTGTACATCTTTCATGCTATTTTGAACTAAATCAGAAGAGTGGATTTCACTCATATGTGGAATATAAAGAAACAAGCAAATGAACAGACAAAATTGAAAAAAAAAAAAAAAAAACCCTCAGGCTTTCAAAACAGAACTGAATTTACCAGAAGAAAAGGGTGGTGATAAATAGAAAGAAACAACATGGTATTGGAATAAAAACAGACACAGAGATCCATGGAATAGAACTGAGTTCCCTGAAATAAATTTACACATATGTGGATCAGATCATTTACACAAAGGTGCCACAGCATGAATAAAGAAAGGAAAGTCTTTTCAACAAATGGTGTTGGGAAAAATGAACAGCCACACACAAAAGAATGAAACAGGACACTCCCTAACACCATAGACAAAAATCAACTCAAAATGATTAGAACCTTGATGTATATATATATGATGAAACTATAAAATATTTAGAAGAAAAACACAGGTCATACATTTCATGATATTGTCCTTAAAGATATCTTTGGGGGACTCAACTCTAAAAAAAAGGGAAATAAAAGAAAAACAAAGATTGGGATTATACTAAACTCAAGTTTTTGTACAGAAAATAAACTATCAACAGAATGAAAGAAGACCTCATTGAATGGGAGAAGTTATATGCACAGATTTACAATGAACTCATGCAACTCAGTAACAAAATACCCAATGGAAAAATGGGCAGAGGATATCACTAGACAGAGGATATATAGATGGTGAGGCATCTGAAAAAATGTTATTTATCAATTATTAGAGAAATATGAATGAAAATAACAACAAAATATGATATTATACCAGAAAGAATGGTCTGTATCAAAATGATGAGAAACAACATATGTTGGTGAAGGAGTGGTGGAAAGAATCCCTTATACACTATTGATGGGAGGTTGGGAATCTATGTTGGTGCAGCCATTTTGGAAAACAGTATGGCAACCTTACAAAGAATTACAAATAGAAACACTGTACAATCCAGCAATCCTACTTTTAGGTACCAATTCCAAAAAATATAGAGTATTAATTAGAAGAGATTGTATGCACCTCCATGCTCATCAGCACTATTTACAATAGCCAGCTAATGGAAAACCACCTAAATGCCCACTGATAGATGAATGCATAAATAAGCGAGTTGAGTCAAAGAAGAAAGACAAGAATTGGATGATCTCATCTGTATTTAGACTACTGAGAAATAACAAGTAAACTGAAAAAAATGAAATTAAAATTAACTTTTGAACAATGATAACAGAGTGTGTCAGAAGGGAAAGCAGTGGGGTTTGGGTTCATGTGTGGTGGGCTTTATGCATCATTTTTTTAATTTAATTTTTTAAATTTCTTTACTTCACAATTATATATTCATTTTATAATATTAAAATTACTTCTCAGTCTATATTTCACACCACACCCACCACCAAAGTTCCCATGTCCATTAACACCACCTTTTCCTCTCCTTTTCTTTCCCTCTCCCTATCGCCCTGTAATCACAGTCCTGTGTTCTATTATTTTTGTTGGGGTTTGTATGGTCATTTGTTTCATTTCATTAAGTGACGCCATCTACATATAAGTGACGCCATCTCATATTTTCTCTTTCTCTTTCTGACTTGTTTCACTTAATATGAGCCTCTCCAGTTACATCCAGACTATTGTAAATGACATAATTTCATCCTTTTTAACAGCTGGACAGAATTACAATGAGAGAATGAAAATTCCATAGAATTCTACATACACCATCGTTTTTTTTAATCCAGTCATCTGCTGATGAGCATTTAGGTTGGTTCCATGTCTTGGTTACTGTGAACTGTGCTGCTGTGAGCACAGGGTACAGCACAAGGAAAGGAAAACTACAGACCAATGTCACTAATGAAGAGAGAAGCAATTATCCTCAACAAAATCCTGGCACGTAGAATTCAACGGCACATCAAAAAAATTATATAACACGATCAAGTGGGATTTATTCCAGGAGTCGTTAGGATAGTACAACATAAGCAAATTAATCAACGTAATACACCATATCGAGAAAAAGAAAATCAAAAGCCATATGTTTATCTCAACAGATACAGAAAAAGCACTTGACAAGATTCAACACCCATTCATAATAAACCCCCACCAAAATAGGAGCAGAAGGCACATAACTCAATAAAATCAAAACAGTATATGACAAACCATAGCCAACGTTATAATCAATCGTTAAAAACTGACAGCCTTTCCCATAAGATCTGGAACAAGACAAGGCTATCCCCCATCACCACTACTATTCAACACAGTGCTGAAGAGCAATAAGGTAAGAAAAGAACAACAAAGGAATCCAAATTAGGAAAGTGGAAATAAAACTATCATCATTTGCAGATGACATATTATACTTAGAAAATCCTAAAGACTCCACAAAAAAACTGCTAGAAACAATAACTAAATACAGTAAAGTGGCAGGATATAACATCAACACACAAAAATCAGTCTGATATGCAAACAATGAAATAGAGGAAAAAGAAATCTCATTCACAGTAGCACCAAGAGAGATCAAATACCTGGAAATTAATTTAACAAAGGAGGTGAAAGACCTCTCTAATGAAAACTACAGGACAAAAGAAACAGAAGAAGACACAAAGATTTGGAAAAACATTCCATGTTCATAGATTTGAAGAATTAACATAGTTAAAATAGGCATTCTACCCAAAGCAATATACAGGTTTGATGGAATTCCCATCAAAATTCCAGGGACATTTTTTCAAAGAAATGGAGCAAACAATACTGAAGATTGTATGGCATCACAAAAGGTCTCAAAAAGTCAAAGCTATCTTAGGAGAAAAAAAGAACAGTGAAAGAATCTCACTCCCTGACCTCAAACTATACTAAGTGACCATCAACAAAACAGCAAGGTACTAGAACAAAAACAGACACAGAGATCAGTAGAATCAAACTAGGAGCCTAGAAATAAAATTAAAACTGTATGGACAGTTCATCTACTTTTTCCCTTCTTCGTCGTCATCCTTATTTTGGTCTGTTTTGGTTAATCAAAATAAAGGGGGAAAAGGTAGACAGAAACACAAGGAAAAAGAAACAATGGAGAAAAACAACCATAAAACAAAAGAAAAATGGCAGTAGCAAGTCCTTATATGTTAATAATCATCCTCTGTTAATAAATGGAATTAAATCAAAAGGCATAAAGCAGATAAAAGATTAAAAAATATAATCAACTATATGTTATATGTTGCCTCAGGAGACTTATTTCAGCTCTAAAGATATTCATAGACTCAAATGAAGGTATGAAAGATGATACTCCAAGTAACCAAAAGAACATTTGGATGGCAATGTTTATATCAGATAAGGTTATTATATAATGACGAAGTGGTTAATACATCAAGAATATATACCATCATAAATTTATGTGCTCCCAATACTTAAGCGCCAAAATAAATTAAACAAATACTAACATCTTAAAGGAGGAAAAAGCCAATACAGTAATAGTCAAAAACTCCAATACCCCATTATCAGCAATGGATAAATCACTGAAAGGAAATAGCCAACATATGGAAATAGTACACATATCTAACAATGGGTGAATGGATTAAAAAGGATGTGATATAAACACAGGGGAATATTATTCAAAATGAGAAAGGAAGATATCCTATTCTGCCACTTGTTACAAAATGGATGGACTTTGAGTACATTATCCTAAGAGATACTGTCAAACAGAGAAAGACAAATACTGTATGATACCATTTATATGTGGAATTGAAAAAAAGTCTAATGCATAAATCTAAAAATGTCAAACCTGCGGAAAACAGTAAAATGGTGCAAACCAGGGGCTGAGGATAAAAACTGATAGAATTTACAATATCATACTATAAATACCTAATGAGATAAATACCTTTTAATAGCAATCTTATTACAATATTTGAATGTGTCAAAGAAAAAGATTTATACAATGTTACATGTCAAATTTATCCAATAAAAATGAAAAAAAAAAAAAAAGAATTGTTAAGTGTTGTATTTAATGAGACGATGAAAAAGGGAAATTATCCTTCAACTAAATTTACTGATAAGAATAAAGGCTATTGATTCCAAGGAAAACCAACTAAGTTTTAAAAAGATGCATAAAATTTATTAAAACTCTGAAGGTATTTAACAATTTATTGAGTAGAAAAAATAAATTCTTAATATATTACTGAAGAAATCCGTAATTCCCAGGAGTTAAGATGTCAAAAGATTAGAAAGAATTTCTCACAGAAGGTTATAATATTATGTTGTTAAACTGAGTGAGATTTGGAGCATTTTTGGTATTGTTTCTCCCCGACCCATTGCCTTGTTAAATTAGCCAGAAGTAGCACATGAAATCATGGGTAGATGAAAGACTTGTATTTACTCTGATTCAGATGTTAAAATTAAAAAAAAGCAACATATTTCCAATTTAATGGAATATAGTTTCTGCGATTCTGTCAGACCCATAAGCCTTTACAGTGCCCATTTCCCCCACTCAGACGTGTCTGGTGGAGTACAGGTTAGGTCAAACATCTAGAGTGCAGTCCATATACATCCCAAGGACCCAGGTTTGTGTCCTGAGGTTGGGGGAGCAACCACGATGAACAACAATGTAAAATAAACAGAAATGCTTCTTCCTCCTCTGTTCCTACCTGCTTGCCTGCTCACCTTCATTCCTACCTGTACCTTTCCTTAAAAAAGATAAAAACAAACAAACAAAAAAATCCACTAGCTGAATCATCACTGCAGGACTCCTTGTATGACTGCAGGTAAATATGTCTCAGAAAGTGTGTTTACTCTGCTCTGTTCTTTCACATCTTCACTCGTCTGGTAACAGGCAGGTAGAAATGGGTTAAACATTTTAGAACTCACGATAATTTTGTCCAGAATAACTAACATTATTGCTGTAAAGTATGACAGAAGAATCTCCAAGAAGGTGACAGGCTGGATGTGAAGTAGAGACAAAAGTCATCCTACAAGAGAGAGTGAGAAGAGAATTAGATTTCTTCATAATGCTCAAAACAAGAACTCAATAAAACACATAGGTTCTAGATTAAATAGCCAGAAAACTTCTAGGATTAAAAGGTAAAAATAAAGGCAATTTGTAATTAGGATACTGTGATGAGTTAGAATTTTAAGAAGCCCACACTGGGGACTCTTTGTACTTAAAGCAGAAATACTTATGTTGACTCACATCTTTCGAAAGTCAAGAGGAAGGTAGACTACTGCATCACGGTCTTTCTTCAGCAAAGAGAGGTGTCTTTTAGGAAACTTAAATCACGACATTGAAAGTTATCAGCTGAGACAACAAAGCAAGCAGATACTTCAGAATAAGAGGGGGGAACTGAATGGCATCCAGACTGGCATTTCCACTGCGGCTGGGAGAGGTGCAGGTGTGTCCACTTCCTGGATTGGAGAATTCTGGCTTAATGTTAAAAGATTAGTCCTTTAATGGCTAGCTTAAAAATCAGAACCTGCCTCCGCGCCGCCCCCCCAACCAATTTCCTCTTAAGTGCAGATGGCCCTAAGGGGCCAAATGCCTTTTTAGGACACAGACTTGGGTGGGATTATCAGAAACTCCAGGGGTGTTCACCGGTCTGTATGGCTGAAGACCAAAACACATTCTAAAAAATGCTAACGGCTCAAACTGTTCATATAAGGTCAAGATTCTGATTCAGGTACTATCTCTTCTCCACAAAAGGAAACCATTTCATCACCACAGGTCTAACAGGAAACTGCCACCTGAGGCTACATTTCCTGCATTATCTTCTGTAGTTCCCCCAGGAAGTCTGTCTCTCTGTCTCTCTCTGTCTCTCTCTCTCCCTACCCGTCGCTCCCTCTCCTCTCTCTCTCCCTCTCCTCTCCTCTCTTTCCCCCCTCTCCATCTCTCCTCTCTCTCTCTCCCTGTCTCTCTCCTCTCTCTCTCTCTCTCCTCTCTCCTCTCTCTCTCCCT
>RJWH01009227.1:0-24293 GCA_004363575.1 Solenodon paradoxus | reverse complement strand
GGCTTGAACTGACTTAGCAAAAAGTCAGTATTGACTAAAATGGAACAGATCCAGGAAGACCAGGATTGAGTAAACTGAGGAAAAGACATTGCAAATGGCCAACTTAAAACTCGGCTTGAACTGACTTAGCAAAAAGTCAGTATTGACTAAAATGGAACAGATCCAGGAAGACCAGGATTGAGTAAACTGAGGAAAAGACCTCTTGAGGGAAGTAGGGTAGAGATGGAACTAAGGAGACGAAGAAAGATGCCTCTTCCTGCCCCAAGGAGCTGAGCTCTGGCCCTCTCCATAGGGGAGAACAAGCACAACAGACGATGCATCTCCCATGAGGCAGGAACTGGGGCTAGAGAGCTGTTGAGAGCTGAGCATGAGAGGACACAGGGAAACAGTGGATCACTGTTTCTTCTCTTCTCCTCCTGGGAGTGCTCTGTACCTGGTCCCCTCAGATCTTCTGTGGCTCATGGGCCTGAGGGAGAGCAAACACCAGTCAGCAGGTCCTGGGACTCTGGAATGAGGGAGTCAGGGACTGGGTCATATCTGAGTCAGTATAAGAGATGAAGCACAGAAAATAACAGAAGGACTTGAGTCTAGTGACCCCACCCCACCCCGCCACCCTCTTTCCAAGCTTTCATAATTGAAGAGGGATGATCGAGTTAAGCCCAGTTGGGAAATACAGAAGAAAACATTGCCTTGGACCTCAGAACACAGGCTGGGCTGGGCTGGGCTCTTCCTTTCTTTCTCTATTGATTGTGTTTAAGAACAATGACAGGCAGGCCCACGATTTTCTGAAAGCCCTCCTTGGTTCCCAAGAGCCTGGCTTCACCCCCCTCTTCTTTTCCTCTAACCCGCCTTCCCTAGAGGGACCTCCCTAAAAGCCGAGATGGTGTCTCTCCCCTCAGACTGGAGTCAGAAGACTTTTCATGGACAAGTTGGATAAGCCCAAGATCATGGGAGCTGGGAGTTTCCACATGAACCAACAGGAAGATGACATTAGGTCTCCAGACTACATCCCAGGACCGCCTCAGAGGTGGAGGCAAGACCTCTCTACCTCACCTATAACGAAGGTAATTCTCTGCACCAGTTTCCCCTAACACCAGCTTGGGACCCAGAGAAAGAACATTGACTTCTGGTTCCCCCTCATAGGAGGTATATCAAGTTTGAGGAATAAATCAGTCTGGTGACAAAGGGGCAAATAAGTCTGGTGGGCTGGGGGCAAGATGCTGAGCCATGACCTTTCCACATGTCACTTTGAGGAGCGTTCAGAGGTTCTTAGCTTGTGAGGGGTAGCCAAGGGTCACTGTTCCTGAGATCCAGGTCACCTTCCCTCCCACAGCAGTGGAGCTGACCTTCCCAACTCGGTTAATCCTGAGGCCTGCAGCCTCGCCTGCTCTACCCCGTCCTATCCTGCACAGTGTACTGTACTGAAGCTCTTGCACTGTGGTCGTGCATCTTACCTACATCTTCAACTTCAACTTCTTCTTGGAATATTTCCTCTTCCTGGCCCTGACTTACTACCTCTCTGAGCTCTCTCATCCTCCTTGCACCCCTGGGTTAACAGGTGGAGATTTTCCTTATTCCTCATTGTCACTTCCAGCCCATGCCACACATCTCTTGTCAAGTCCTACACCTTGATACTCCTGCATCTCGCTATGTCCTTCTCCTTCCTTATCCATGTCAACTCCTCACCTTCCACATGTGTTCCCTTACCCCCTGGACACCCCAGCTTCAGCCTCAACATCTATGTTACCCTACCTCCTGCCAGTATCCTGGACAAATAGAATGATCTATATCTACACCCTGACCATTCCTTCCATCACCTTCATCTCCAGTAATTCCAGCTTTAGCTAGGCATTGCCATACTTATTCCTGAAGATTTTAGGATCACTCAAAATCTCATCACTTTGAAATTGGAAACTCTCACCTCTGACAATCCATCCGTCACCTCCATGCCTTTCTTATCCTTGGTCCAGGTGTCCTGCAATCGCTCTCTAGACTCATGGAACTGAATTTTCCAGTCCATGGATTCCTTCACTTGGGAGTATCATACAGCAGGTTGAACAACTAAGTCACAGGAAAATGATGAGTAAATTTTAGCAACATACAATTAAGTGAAAAATGTTCATTCCCAAAGGTTACAGAGAATGATACCCTTGTAATGAGGTTAAAAGAACTAATGTAAAAAATATTATGTAAATTTTGCAAATACACATACATGCAATAAGACTATATATATGAGAAAGCCAGGGAATGCTGCACGCAGGTCTCAGGACAATGGAGAGTGGGTGAAGGGAGGCAAGAGAATGGGAGGAAGAACCACATGTTAAGATGTGTATTGGCAAGGCTTTTATTTAGGCTTTTTGTTTTGTTTTGCAGGTGCCTATTACATCATGACAGCTAATTAAATAAAAACAACTGTGCATGGATCACTAATAAGTGAGTCAGAGAATCAATGGTTAAGGATTAAAAGATAAATTCTATGTTCTTTTTTTTATAACATTGCTCTCTTACAAATATATCAAATCTCCTTCATATTTCTGCCACTGAATGCACAAATCTCCCAGTGTCTGTACCAATCTTTTCTTATTCTTCCTATTACGATGGAAGAAATGTCTCAGGGTTTTCAGTCAAAGAAAAATGCCATCCATTGTTCCTGAGACCCATTTCTTCTCATTTTTTCAAGGACTTTGCTCCTTTGATTATCCCCTTGATTTCTTTCCTCATCAAACTCTCCCTCTCTAATACACAAGCATGTTCTAATCTCTCCCATCTTGAAAACAGACAATCTTCCTGAATTACTTAGAATAATAATTAGGCTACTATAACAAGAATCAACTGCAGAACATCAAACAAGTAGAAGTTTCATTTGTTCATGAAAAGTCTACGAAGGCAGTGTAGGGTGATATGATAGCCTCCTCTACCTGTTGTCTGTGAAACTGGTACTTTCTCTTCAAGATGAATGCTCCAGCCATTGTCCATACTCCACCATCCAGCTAGAGGAAGATATGCTGCCTACCTTTAAAGACCACGGCCTGCAGACTGCCTACATCATATCCTTTCACGCTACCTTGCCCTCTGACTTGGTCAAAACACATACCCAGTTGCAAAGGAAATTAGGACAAATAGTCTTTCAGGAGGTAGCAAAGTGTCCACTTAAGTATTCCACCATCATTGAAGAAGAGGAGAAGAGTTATTAAGGCAAAGCTGCACCTTTAGTTGCCCAAATAAATGCACATTCTTTTCCTACACGTGGAATATTCTAATCACCTTCCCACGTCCCCAATCCACACTAACCATCATTACTTCAACCAGGTCAAAGTCCAGGGCCTCTTGGTCACTGTGAGATTTTTATGTGACGTTCAGATATTGGTCCAGTGACATATCGACTAAAAACATGCTAGCTATTTGCCCCACTCCACCAGTCAACAATGCACATGAGCATCTCCATTCGCAGATTTCTATTCACTTTAATCACTTCCTGCCAACTACTGTCTATTCTGAGTTTACTCTCCGGTACAAGACCTTGCTCAACGTGGGAAAATGACTGTACCCACCAACATTTGCACCTGCTCTAAGCGCTTCCTCTCGAACTAGAGGCTCAGTAGTCATGTCAACTGTCTTCCAAGATATCATAGGAGATAGTGTTACTAAAGGTTTTGCATCACAGGGGTTGCCAGCTTTTCAATCTGAAATATCAGCCCACTGTCTGACAATGGCACAAGGCCTCTTATTTAAAGTTCTATACGCTAACATTACACTTTTTGACATACATTTCTAAGTGAATCAAATAGGATTTAGATTGCTGTAACAAAAAGACCTCAAACTGTACTGGTAGCAGCACAGCAGAAGAATGATTTTCTAACGTGTCGTTGATGGTCTAGGGCTGATATAGTCAGTTAGTGGTTTTGAGGACTCAGTCTATCATCTTTCTTCATTCTTTTCAATGTGCTGCTTCCATCACACAGTCTAAAACAGACGCTGTAATAGGTTGGGTTACACAGGAAACAGACCCTTAGACAGAGATTTTTGGACAGGTGTTTTGGGGAGTGCTCTTGAGATAAACTCTCCCAGAGAGAGTGATGGAAGCAGGATTGGACAAATGGGTGAGCTGTGATGCAGTCACAGCAGAGGACTCAGCCAACTCCAGAGGAGCTCTGGAGCTGGTGGCCTTCAAAGTTGTCTCAATTAAGACAGGGGCCTGGACTTGTTACCTCATTGGTCGCTGGATACCGGCCCCCATTTGATATCCCTGAGGAGGCAGAGGCATCATTAAGAACAAAGCAATATATGAGAAAAATCTCACCTGAGTTGTGAGCAGATAGTACTGGTTGGCAATTGAGGAAGGAGGCCTCAGTGTTTTGCTTATTTTTTAAAAGAAAGGAGAAAGCAGGAATAAAGACGAGCAGAGGCAAGCAGGCAGGAAGAGAGAGAGGAGGAAGAAGTGCTTCAATTTCAATTGTATTAAGTTGTTCCCACCAGCCCTGGGACACAAACCTGGGTCTTTGGGATACATTCGGACTGTGCCAGTGGAAGGCGCCTGACCTAGCTGCTCACTGCCAGCACTTGACAGAGTGCCTCAGTTCTGAACGAGTGTCCAGCAGAAACTCAATGTCCACTCTGTAATTCTCACCATGAGGTATAACCATCCAGCAAGAAATGGAAAGCCCCCATAACACTTCCTCCCACACCCCATTGGCCAGACATGGTCACATCTACCTGGAAAAGCCATGTCCTCAACTGAAAACTGGAGAGAGAAAGCAAAAGTGAATACTGGTGCCCTGTGGGAGTCTCTGTCACATGCTCCTTGATGCCAGGTTCATCTCCAGCCACTTGTATGCTTTCCCTCAGAAGCTGGCTCCCCTGCATCTGCCTCTGACTAGCTCCAGAGGGCCTACCTGACATCTCTTAGATGCCGTGCTTTGTATCAGATTGTCTCTTTCCATCACGTATGAGAGTATTCAAACTTGCTTGCAGGAAATAAAAATATTTTATTGTTCACATAGTGCATCAGAGTGGATCCAGTTTAAATGTGGATGGAACCAGGGGTTCCAGCATCCAGTCTCCATTCTTGACTGCTTCGGCGTGATGGCTTCATTCTCTGGCTGCCTCATTCCATCTGGTGGCAGATATGCCATTGACCACTCGTTGTCTTACATTTTCCTGTAGCTCACCAACTCAGAGGAGACGACAACCCTCTCTTCTTCAGGGTCCCAAAGTGGCTCTGTGTCCACCCCAAGATCAATCTCTGTGCTCAGGGGTAGGTTCTCAGTCCAGCCTGAGTCACACCCTGCTGTGTGCTGTGGGAAGTGAGGCCCAAGCAGAAACACTTGCAGTGGGGGATGCACAGCGCCTACAAAGAAGGAGAACCCATGCAGAGATCTACTGTCTCCTGGACCCTCAAGCTTAACATGTCTATGTCAGAAGTCTGGGTCCCTCTCCCAGTCTCAAGCATGGGCTGTCTTCACTTTTCCCATGTGTTAAAGGGCACCTCCATCTACCTGCCTGCTCAGGCCAGAGATCTGCAAGTTGGCCATATACCTGTTCCCTTCCACCCAGCATCCCAACCCTCATCTCAGATTTATTGCTCAAGGGACCTGGAGTCAAGCATTTTTCCCTCCACTGCCAGCACACTGCCAAACCTCTAGTACATCTTTTCTGCACTGTGCTGAAGATCCCCCCAGCCCTGGTCTCCCCATGTTCACACTCTTTCGTTGATTTTTTTTTCCATAGCAACCAGAGGTATCCTTTTGAAACACGCAAAGAACATTGCATATAAAAAAGGTAGAAAGCGAGCAATGGATGTAGAAATTTTGAGAAATTTTCCCAGGAAAGTAAGAGAGTGGTTGAGGGCCAGGGGAGAAGAGAAAGCATTCTTTAGAATGGACCAGGAGCTCCCCAACGCATTGATTCAGCAGTGTGGGAGGCTGAGACTGCCTGGGTTTTCTCAGCCAGCCCAAGACCACTGGGAGGAGAGGGGGGGTACATCCACGCAGGGTGTCCCCCCATTGGGAGCACCCACAATCTGTGGGACTGTCCCCAGCACCCTAAGTCAATGTTTAACGGTGGCTCAAGCCCAGGAATGCTCTATCAGGACATGCAATTACATGGATTGGGTTACAGCCCCAGCGCCGGCAAGGGCTCAGTGGCAGGAGATAAGAAGGTGGCACCAGGAAGGGTTGTGTGTGCTAAAGTGCGGGCTCCCAGCACACCCCCGGGGCCGGCTCACAAGGCCTCCATTGTTGGGGGTCTGGCTCCCAGCCCATTACCAGTCAGATAGGAGCTGCTGTTCTGACAAAGCAAGAAAAACACACCCCAACTTTGTGCAGATGCCATTACCCCATCCTTATCAGGTGGAGGGAAGGGAACTAGCAAAGCTAATGTTGATTCAGAGAAAAAAAGGAAAGAAATATTAGCAATTATGGCAAAAGTCAGTTCCGGCAGCAGGGTGCAGGTCAAGGTCCCTAACCTGTCCAGCTAGGGGTTTCAGAATGAGCAACCAGAGACCTGGAAGGACAGGCAGGAGGGCCAGGGGTGAGGGAGGAGGCCCGGCAGAACACCTGTCCTTGTGCTGGGGGCAAGAGCCAGGCACGTGTGTTTTACTGCCTGGGACTTGAAACTTGGAAAGCAATGGTTCATTCCTAATATAATGGAGAGTCCACTGCATGCAGGTTCTGTTAGAAGGGGCTGGGGATGTCTGTGGCTGAAGTTCTAGTGGAATGTGACCGAAAATAAAAAGCCCTGAAGACCAGCACCTAGAGGAGCAGTAGACCAGAGGGAAGGCCAGTCAGGAAAGACGCTAAGGGCTGGCGTTGCCAGGGCTGAGAGAGGGGTGCAGCTAGTACCAGGAGGCCCCCATGTGAATCCCAGCTCCTTCCCCATTGGGCTAGGAACTCTGTCTCAGTGAGCCACACTTTCCCCATGTGTAAAAAGTGGATGGCAAGAGAAACAGCCCACAGTTGGTTGAGAGATTGACAATGGAAAGTGCAAACACACGTAAGCACTGAGCACAGCTTCCAGCACGTTGGCACAGAGCAGGCCATTCATAAATCAGTATTGTATTAGAGTGCCCTGATGGAATCACAGTTGGGCCTGCTGCCTCTGGCCAACCACAGTCCATGTACATCCCAAGGACCCCGGTTCACGTCCCCGGGGTTGGGAGAAACAACCATCACGCATAACGAAATGAAAATAAATAAAGGTGTTTCTTCTGGTGCGCCCTAGCGGAGTAACACTTCCCAAGCAGCGCGGTCCACACACATGCAGGGATCCAGGGCAGCATCCCAGGTGAGGTAGGGGGCCAACCAATTTGAACAACTCAATAAAAATAAAATAAAGGTGCTTCTTTCTCCTTTCTCTTCCTGCTTGCCAACTTGCCTTCATTCCTGCCTGCCCCTTTCCTTTAAAAAAAAACAAAAAAAAAAAACCACCCCAGCACCTCAGAGGTAAGTTTGAAGCAGCCCCCATCGGTAGCATGGGTGCTGAGATTTGCAAAGGTGGGATGGCCCAGGGTGGGGGTGGGCTAGGGCTGGGATCACCATTTGAAAACTCTGCTGTGCCATTTGGACATACCTTCTAATATAGATTTGGAAGACAATAACGGGGTGGGCCACTTTCTAACCACACGGCAAAATTAGCTTTAGTCCCAATTATTTGTTGGCATATTTGCTTTAAGGAAAGTCTTTACTTTAAGGATGAAAATTTCCTAGCACATGTCAGTTTATAGACTCTGCTGCCCCTAAAGCGGTGAGTAAAGAAGTCCATTCAGTGACTGAGTTGGAGGAAAGAGAATGAACTGGGGTGGAAGGTTGGTTGCTGGGGAAACTGGCCGATTAGAAAGGGTCTTGGGGTGAGCTCATGTCCTATGCATGCGTGTCATGTGCCAGCGAGGTTCTGGAACAAAGATGCCATAGGCAGACAAGTCAGAAGAGACACAGAGAGGCTTATTCGTCCACTCAGGCCGCCGTAACAAAACAGCAGACTGGGTGGTCAAACAACAGACATTTATTTCTCAGCGCTCTGGAGGCTGGAAGTCCAAGATCAAGGTGCCCAATGATTTCGTTCCTGGTGAGGGGTCTTTTCGTGGCCTATGCCAGCTGCCTTCTTGCAGGGTTCTCACATGGCCTTTCCTCTGTGTAGGCGCAAATTGAGGGAAATCTCTCGAGTCACTTCCTCCTCTTGTAAGGATGCCGGTACTATCAGATCAGGGCACCACCCTTATGGCCTCGCTTAACCTTGACAATCTCCTTAGAGGCTCCATTTCCAAATACCGTCACATTGGGTTGTTAGTGCTTCAAGACAGCCCAGCGTTGATTACTGATGTTCTGAGAAATGGGCCACTAGGTGATTTTGTCACTGCGCACGTCAAAGTATAATTACAGAAACCTAGAAGGTATAGCGTGCCATATGCAATGCGTCCCCATTGCAGATAGAGTTTGTGACTAACTGCTGTTCCGAGATGAATGACTGTATATGAATGGGGGGTGGGGACACAAACATTCAGTCTACACAGAGCTCTTCTCTAGTGTGCAAAGCAGAGCCAAAAGAATGCAGCAGGCACGGAAATAAAGTCATTCCTGGGATTAGCAGAACAGACTCACAGACTTTGTTTTCCTCTTGGGACAATGAATGCTGACAGCACAAGAAGACTGTTCCCCAGGAGTTCTGAGAACAGTGCCCAGAAAAATTCTCGTATCATAATAAGGAAAATAGCTTCTGCAGTCATTTATTATCTAGACACTCAATGATGAAAATACCTTACTATGCCTAGGTATTTATTTTCTTTAAGTCTTAACGATTGGTGAGTCTTGACACTTAGTTCAGGAAAGTTTTAATTATAAGGTAGGCTCACTAGAACAGAAAAAGAGTCCCGTGTCTTCTCTTAATTATGTATGCAGGTGTCTTGGAGATATTGCGAGTTTGGGTCCAGACCACCGCCATAAAGCAAATGCTCCTATCAAGTCACAAGAATTTTTGGCTCTCGGTGCATATAGAAAGCGTATTTACACTACTCTATGCTGTTGTCTATTAAGTGTGCAACAATAGCATCATGTCTAAAACATGTGATACCTTGATTAAATGGACACGGAGACATGAAGCAAGCACAAGCCGTTGGGGAAAAAAATGGTCTCAATAGGCTTGCTCAATGCAGAGTTACCACAAACCTTCCATTTGTACAAAATGTGCTATCTCTGAAGCACGATACAGCAAAGTACAATACAACAAGATATGCCTGCACCTTAACTGCAAATACTTTAACTGGTTAGCTCACATTGCACAAATGCTGTTCCTGCTGCTATTCATATGGTGACTGCTGTGTAAACAGCAGGTGTGGCGACTGGAGGGGAAGAAAACTAAAGCTTCACGGAGTCCATTATGTGCCTGCTATTTCAAAGGCATCATCATTTACTCTTTCTAACAATACGGCAAAATTAGCTTTAGTCCCAATTATTTGTTGGCATGTTTGCTTTAAGGAAAGTCTATGAGGAGTTTTCCCCATGTTATAAAAAAGACTGAGAGTTTAAGTAACTGTGGAGGTTATCCAGCTGGTAGGTAACAGCAGCCTGGAATCAAACTTGGGTGTTTCTAAAGCTGATGCTTATATCTGTTACTTTCTTTGCTGTCCTCATCTTGCAAACTCAAACCAACGAGGCAATAACCAATGTCACGCACACAGGACCCAACCATTTCACCTAGATAGATGTGCTCACACACATGCACACTCAGGCCTGTGTCCAGACATAGCCCCCTCATTCACACTCAGCCATAGGTTACCTAGGTCCCACTTGGGGTACCATCTAGTGGAGAGGGGTGTCAAGATGGCACCTGGATCTAGGTCAAGATGGCATCTGCCTTTTCCCTTTCTGAGCATAAAGCTCTCAATCTGTAATCATGGGTCTTTCTTCACTTCAGCTTTATACAGAAAACAGAAGCTACACACACACAGTTTGTGTTTCCTTTGTCTCTCTCTTCCCAGTCTTGCATGCTGGCTTTGACTGTGTCTCCTCCAGACACCTTCAGTCCTATTCCAGTTGGTTCCACTGCATAGACAGTCGTGTAAGAGTGACAATCCCTGCACCAACACACAGAACCATGCCTTGTCTTTGTCACTGCACTGTTCACCATACCCCTCTCCACTTAATTTTTAAGACTGGTATTGACTATTTGTGTTCCCCCATGCTCATACACTAAAATCTTAACACCAATGTGATAGCATTAGGAAGTAGGTCCTTTGGGACGTGATTAGGTCATGAGGGTGGAACCCTCATGAATAGGATTAGTGCCTTTATAAAAGAGACCCCAGAGAGCTCCCTTGCCCCTGCCTGCACATGAGGACACAGTGAGAAGATGGTTATCTATGAACCAGGAAGTCAGTCCTCACCAGACACCAGATCTGCTGGTGACTTTGTGTTGGACTTTCTGCGAGAAGAAGTTTTTCCAGGACTGAGAAATAAATTCCTGTAGTTTCCAATCCACCCAGTCTCTGATGTTTCATTAGTCTGAATAGACATAGACAAGACTGAACTCAAATACCTTTCTTCTAGGAAGCCAGGTTGGGTTCCCTTTCCCTGAGGGAAAAGGTACAATGGTACCCTGGAACTCCCCAATACCCACTACCCTTCCTTGTGATAGGAATGTGTTTACTTGTCTGTCTTATTACACTGGGACTTCCCCGAAGACACTGGTTCTGTCATCTCTGTGCTCCTGAGCCCAGCTCACAGCAGGTGCTCAATGAGGGCCCTAAATTTAGCAAATAAGAGTTCAGAATGCCTAGTTATAGTTGAATTTCATACAAACAATGACTATTAATAAGAATTATTAAGAATGCATTATTTTATCTGGTAATCGTAAACTCAAAAAATGTTTATTACCTGCATTAATATGTTAATGAGCAAGAAGCACGGAGAGAGGAAAACGCATCATACAGGGAGAAAGTCAGTTTGCCTTTGCAAATACGTCACAGAGAATCACAAGAGAAAAGGCCAGCAGTCCCATGCGCAGAGCTGTTCTTGAAGCTAGTGAAGCCTTCACCAGTACTGCTTGGGAAGCTGAAAGACAGAACATGTGGGGAGGTATACATGTCAGAAAAGGCACTGAAGATGTCAAAACAGAAATGGAGGGAGTGCTGACAACGCTGGCATTGGTCATGGGGCATTCGAAGGAGTCAAGTGGCCAGCAGGTCCAAATACCCCTCAGGACAGGACTTCCCCACAGGTATTGGCCTGGTTTGAGGCCCAGGGGAGGCGGGGATTGGAGGGAAACTATAAATAGAAATCTGGGTTCTCTCCTACCCACCAGAAGCACGGAGGGGGCCCCCCAGTTCTCTCGGGGCGTAAGGGCAGAAATGACTTTGTCACCCCCTCTCCCCAGACTCCCCCAGGGTTACTCATGCAGAAAGTGACCCCTGGGGAGTTTCCCTAACCTTCTGAAACCCAGCCGACTCCCAGGCCGCAGGCTGCCAGGACGTGTTGGGGGTGAGGGCGGAAACAGGGACCCATTGTCCCCCGGGCCTGGCCGCACAGTGGGAGCCTGTGCTGTGCCAGCAAGTTGTATGTGGCTGAGACTGTGGTGGACACCAGCCTTGGAGGAGTGTGCAGCCTGGGGGAACCCGTCTGCTTCATGTCCCTCCGAGAGAGACCTGTGGGCTGTCGGAGGGGCGGCCTGTGCCCGTGGGGACTCCCTGTCTCCAGGAGCATATTTATGTGTTCATACCAGTTGATCTGACTGACTGCTGGCTAGTGTGTGTGCTTGTGTTTGCACATGTGTCTGGGGCGGGCTGGGCGAGTCTGCAAGTACACACACGTGGGCCTGTGTGTGACCGAGGGCAGTTAAAGATTTTGAACACCTGGGTACACATACTATGTGCCTCGACCCCTCTCTGCTGCCCAAACAGGTCACTTACCACAAGTATCAGGCCAGGGAGGGAGGAAAAAATCCTCCAAGATCTGAAGAAAATCGGAACCCAGTCTATCCAATTGAGATCCAGGCTCTGTGCGTGCCCGCACACTGGGAGTAAGGTGGGTACTTGGGTTGTCGCCCACATCTCCGCCATGTTTCACTTGGCCCCTTCCTGTTTTTGGTCTTCCTCTGCTTCCCTGTGTCCAGAGACATCTGGGTTGGGGCCCTTCAGACAGGTAGTGGCAGGCGGAAGAGCCAGAAGCCCTTCCAGGTTCAGGATGTCCCCCCGAAAGGCTGAGCAGCCTAATTAGGCTTTGCATCCCTCTAAACCCAACCCCCAGCTCACCCAACCTTGCTGGAACCAGGAAATAAGATTTCAACTCCATTGGACAAATTCAGCAAATATTTACAGAGGATCTTCCAAGCGCAAGCTTCTGTAACACTAGGTGTGGTGGGGCCGGGCCCTTTGCCAGGTGCCGTATCCTGGGATAACTTCAAGTTCAGAGCAGGGAGCCCCATGATAGGGCTTTGCTCCCTATCATCACCCACAGCAGCGGCCTCCATCCCAGACCCTACTGCTTCAGCGGGCCTGTGAGGAGGCCCTGCCTGGCAAGGGGTCCCTCAGAGTCTCCCAGAGAAAATTCCCTGTTGCACTGGAGGCCCAGGCCTGCCAGAGTCCCTCTACCTTAGGGCACAAAGCGTCCCTCTGAGGGCCTATCAGAGGGGAGGAGGCAGGGAATGAGCTGATCCCCTCCCTCTTTAGAAGTCTGGACTTTCCTCCTGACAGAAAGGAAAAGCTTTACTCCCCTAAAAGGAGCTCTCCTGTCTCCCAGGTCCCACCCCCAAGCAGGCGTCTCTCAGGGTAACTCAACAGCGCTCCTTCCCCTGATCGTGGTCTCCAAACAAATGTAGAATGTACCATCCTTTGGGTGAAGCAGACAAATATTGAAGGTTTTTTACATTTAGAAATGTAAGACTTATCCAATATTTATTAAGTGAATTGACACTGTGCCCTCTCTCAGTCCCAGTTTCAGATGGTCCAGAGTCCCAGAAGTTTCTCTGGAATCTTGAGTGTATTTTGGTGAGACTTCCTACTTCAGCACATTTTCAGCAAATGGCTTTATTACTCCTAAGGGCTCTGTGTGTCACCAGGGTGCTTAGAAGAATATTTTTATACTTTGGAAATGAGAAATGTATAACAGGAAATTCTAGCCCACAGGTCTTCTAGGAATCAAATTTAAGGATGATTTGTTCATTTTTCTTTTTCTTTCCTTAAAGGAAAGGTGCAGGCAGCAATGAAAGCAAGCAGGCAGGACGGCAGAAGAGAGAGGAGGAAGAAGCGTTCCATTTTATTTTTAATTAGTTGCTCACATCGCTTATCACTCCCAGACCCAGGAAGCAAACCCAGGTCCTTGGGATGCACATGGGCTGAGTTCCTTCAGAGGTGGCTGACCCAGCCACCACTCTACCTGGGTGTGCCCTTGCTCATTTTTATTTTGCAAAAGGACGAGTGGATTCTAGATTCACTGACTTTTTCTGCAACAAGTGGTTATTACAAGTGTGTAACCTCATTGGATATTTCAGACAAAGGTTGTCTAACCTATCAAGCAATAGAGGATAAGTTAACAATAAATGAAAGGGGAAAAATTTTTCAAGTAAAATGTATGCCAAGGAGATAGCATTTTGAAAATGTTTATTTGGAAATGTTTTATCATAAGGTGATCTTATTACTGAAAACTGTGTACATCTGCCACCTTGCAAAAATTCTGTCTCACATTTGAAGGAAACAACTTGGAAAGTTTTCCAAAGAGTTTTAGAGAATATTGAGTTAGTTTGTTAAAAAACATAAAAATGCAAAACTTTCAAGTATTTGCAAGAGTAACTGAAATTAGGAAAGATGAAAATGTACCAGCTAAATGTCAATTAAACTGAACAATGTATGGATGGGAGTAAAATGTTCATGTGATTTAATGGGTAATGCAAAGGATGCAGGCCTCTCATATGATGAGGCAGTCAGAATTCTAAGACACAAAAGAAATACAATCAGACATTCAAATGATTTTATCACAAACTATTAAAAATATTTCAATGCAGTGCCTTCACTCATAGTGAATATTTTAATAGAAACTTGATAAGATCCTTGACCTCATAGATTAGCCCCCTTGGAGTCTCTCCCACTCTGGACTCCCTGTTACATAAGATAATAAATATCCTTATTGTTTAAGCCAATTTGAATCAGACTTTCTATCAGTTGCAGTTGAAATCTTCCTGAGCTTCCTTACGGGTGGTAACCACTATAAATTGGCCTGTCTGTCCTGGAGTTGCATCTAGTGTAAGGTTTCATTGGGACTGAGTCCTGGGATGGGGTCACAGAGGGAATCCAGTTTGTGAGGTGGGGAGCAATAAAGTCAGCAGTCAGGCAGTTAGGAGACACCCTCCTTACCTTCTCCATGAGAAAATATGTAGATCTTCTAAGACTCGTCGAGACCATGACAACATCATCATCAACATCATCATCATCATCGTCATCGTCATCGTCATTGTCATTGTCATCATCATCACATCTGTACTGAGCAGTTACTATATGCTAGGCTCTGTTCTAAATGTCCGTATGTGTCATTTCATTTCAGCACACCAACAATCTAAAGAGATAATGCAACTGTCGTTCTTATTTTCATGGGAGGGCACTGAAGTACAGAGAAGTTCTTCAAAGTCAGTTTGCAAGCATCAGAGCTAGTAGCTGGGCTCTCGTCTTGTTCCAAGATTTTCACTCTTAACTATTACAGCACATGGCCCCTGAAAGAGGCTATTTCTAGCTTCTGGAGATTCCCTGCTTAGAGAAATTCCTGCTTATTGAGCTTTACTTATAACAGTGCATAAAATCCATTCCATCTGGCAGTGACAACCATAAGGACATCATTCGCCCACATTTAAGGATCAGAGTGCACCCCTGGGACTTGGCGTCCTGAAGAGAACAGACACCCCTGTTCCACTTCTTAAAGAGTCATCTGATGGAGCCCAAAGATTTTACCCAATCAAAGTTCCCATGAACCTTTCCCCCAAAAGGTTTCCGAGTGTTAACAGTCCAGTCCCAGTGCTCCTGCACCTGTCGCAAGAATCATTACAAACTGAAGGGATAAAAAACAAACCGCTATGTACATAGAAATCGCGTAACATCACAGTTGAGAGCAGGCCACTCTAGAGTTGGGCTCGCTGGAAACGGTCCTGGCTAAACAACATCTAGCTGAGCAAAGTTAAGCTAGTTTTTGAAACTTCTGGTGCCACATTTTCCTCATCTGTAAAATAAGAAAAATAATAGTCTCGCCATCAGATAGTGTTGGAAAGATTCAATTAATTAGTATTTTCAAAACACTTAAAATAGTACTTGGCAGAGTCTGCAAAGAGCTCTTACACCTCAATAACAAGAATATAAACAACCTTATTCGGCAAAAAAAATTTAACAGATGCTTCATCGAGGAAGATATATGGATATACAATAAGCACATAAGAGATGCTCATCCTCATTATCATGACAATGCAAATCCACTAGGAAACACCACTACGCATCAACTAGAATGGCTATAATTTAAAAAACCTGACAATGCCAACCAAAGCAAAGCAACTGGACCCTTCATTCTTTGCTGGTGGGATACAAAATGGTTCAGCCACCTAGGATAATGGTTTGGCCATTCTTATAAAATTAAATATTAACATAGTAAATGATTCAGTATCCTACTTCTAAGTACTTACCCAAGAGAAATGAAAAACATGTGGGTACAAATAACTGGTTGCAACTGTTTATAGCTGTTTTATTCACAATGGTCCCCAGCTGGAAACAATTCAGATGTCCATCAGTAGGTGAATGGATTAAGAAACTGTCCTGTCCATACAACGGGATAAGACTTAGCAACAAACAGGAACAAACTATCCATATACAGACAGGGATGGGTCTCAAAAGCAATATGTAAGGGAAAGAAACCAGATACAAACAATTACTATGATTCCACTTATAGGATGTTCTGAAAAAAAGGTGAAAGGCTAAAGACAGATATCAGATCAGTGATTTCTGGGAGATGGCAGAGATGAATGACTGTTAACAGTTAGGAGGGAACTGTCTGGAGCCATGAAAACACTCTATATCTTGATTGTGATGGCGATTACATGTCTATATATTTGTCAAAATCACCAACCTGTATACTTGAAAAATGAATTTTGCTGTATGTAAACTATATTTCAATAATATTGGATGCGAAAAAAGAAAACCCCACAAGCTAAAGTGCCTAGCACATAATGTGACATAAACATAAGAAAGAAAACATTTTAAAGCCTATAAGTCTAGAAGTATGCACCCAAAATATTATCGAGATTATCAAGGATAATATCCAAGCAGCAAGATGATTGTTATCTTTTTTAAATAGTCTTATTTGTATTTTCTGCATATAAAAGTAGGCAGGGGCTTTTTTATTTTTTTTGAAAAATAGAAATTGAAAAACTGATTTCAAAGTTCATATGGAAGCAAAAACAACTTTTAAAGACCAAGTTGGAGAACAAATCTTTCCTATTTCAGTAGTTATTATAAAGTTTCAATAAATCAAGACTGTGATATTGACTTAAAGATAAATGGGTCAAGGCACGGAATGAAGAGAGCAGAAACAGGCCCATACTTACAGGGACAGGTGGTTTTTCAACAAAGGCCCAAAAGTAATGCAGCACAAAAGGGATGGTGTTTTCAACAAATGGTCCTGGAACAGTAACGTACCCATGAGCAAAAAAAAGTAAATATCTGTATTTAGCAGGACATAGAAAATATTACTCAAAACAGACTCTAGACCTAAATGTAAAAACCTAAACCTTTATAACACAGCTGTAAGAAAACCTAGGTGACCACGGGGTAGGTAAAATACCCTTAGATACAGCATCAAAAGCATGACCCAGAAAAGAACAAAGCTATAAACTGGACTTTATCAAAATTAAAACCTTCCCCTCTCAATACACACTTTTACAAGACTGAATAAAAGGAGCCACAGATTTGGAGAGAATAATTTCGAATCATATAGCTGATGAAGGACTTGTATTCAGGCCACACAAAGAACTCTCAAAACGTAATTAGATCAAATAGTAGATAAAAGATTTGAGGAATCTCAAATATACCCCAAAAAATCCCCAAATACCTGTTAGAATGGTTAAAATAATAGAAACCGACCAGGTCAAGCTTCAGGAACACGTGGAGGGACTGAAACTCAGATACACAACTGGTGAGAATGTAAAATGCTATAACCACTGATTACTTTGGAAAATTTTTTGACAAGTTTCTTAAAATGTTGAACATGCGTCTATCATGTGATCCAGCCATTCTGCTCCTAAATATTTACCCAAAGGAATGCAAGCATATATGCATACTGAGACTTATTTATGAATTCCCAGAGCAGATTCATTTGCAAGAACTAAACACTGGAAACAATCCTGAATAAACAAACTGTGTATATCGATACAATGGGCTATTACTCCATATTAAAAAGACATGAACGCTACAACATGAAGGAGTTTTAATGCTGAAAGAAGCCAGACATAAAGGAGCACACGTTGAATAATCCACTTACATAAAAATTCTGGAAAATTCTACTTAATCTATAGCAAGAGGAAGCAGGGGAAGGGGAGATAGGAAAGGAGCAGGAGGAAAGACTTATACAGAAAGAAGCTTTTAGGGTGATGGAAATGTTCATTTTCTTAATTATTATTCAAGTTTATATAATTATGTCAAAACATATCACATCGTGCACTTCAAATATAAGCTGCTTATTGTAGATCAATTAAACCTCTAAAGCTGTTTAAATAGTTTACTTTTGTAACAATGCATTTCTTAAAAGTCCGAATATGAGACATTGTTTTATGCATGCATATATTCATGTGGTTAGTTATTGTGGGGTCATATTTAATTATTTAATTATTCATATACTATTTAGAAATTTTATAATGTACAGATCCTGGGTATACTATTAGAGCTACTTGAATTTGGTATTGTGGTCAGTTTTACAGAAATGTGTAGATCAGACCCTTGGCTAAAAACATAATCCTCTATTATAATTTTAATTCTGTGGGGAGATCAGAATTGACTTGCAAGATATTTATATAACTCCTTCCCTTTGTCCCCAAGTTCTTTCTTCTCAAATCCATACACAATTGCCAGACATCTTTAAAAATGAAACAAGACAAAAATTAGATTGTGTTATTTCTCTGTTAAAGCAACTCAGTGGTTCCAAATGGCAAAGTCTAAACACCATAGCATGACGTTCAAAACCCTTCACAGTCCCATCTCCAGGACCACCCTCACTCCTTTGTGCATCTGAACCACTTGACGGGTGTTTTTACCACTTTGTTCAAACTGTCCAGCAGTCAGATATGTCCTTCCTTTCATCTCACTTGTGTGCCTGGAAAAGTCTCTTATCCCTCGAGATTTAATTCAAATATCACTCCTCTAGAGAGTCTTCCCAGATTGCCCCCAAATAGAATCCAATCACACTTCTCACTGTACTTCCATAGCACCTCATACATAGGTATACTAAATACTTCTTCTGTTGTATTGCAGGAATTAAGATGCATCTATACCAGTTAGGTTAGAGGCACAACTGCTGGAACAAAAACAAATAAGCAGTAACAACAACAAAAACCAAATGGTTTGAGCAAGTTTATTTCTCCTTTACATAAAAGTCCTAACTGGCATGCTGACTCAGTTCTGCAATGTTGGAATTCAAGCTCTTTCTATCTTGTTTTTCCGACAACCCTAGTTTTATTCTCACATGCCTAGTCCAACATGAGTCTCCAACGACGTGTCAACCTCCCAGTCATCAGGACAGGGGAAAGGGGAGGGAGAGTGTCAGCTGCCTCTTTACCAGATGACCCAGAGCTCGTGCCATCACTTTATTCACATCCTCTTGGTCAGAACTTAGCTATGGCTACAATCACTTCAAAGAAGATTGTGCAATGCAGTTGTATCCTGGATGACCCCAAGTTTTACTTACAGTCAGGTATGATGACGAGAGGGAAGAGAAGAATTTGGGGGTACATTCGCAGTCTATGCCACAGTCCACATGTGTCACACAGCTATCTGAGATCACCCTTAGTTTGATACATAAAACAGGTACAAGTTGCCTTCCAAGGTAAACAACCTCAAGTACCATACCAACCTGCACCCAGCACCTCACCTGTAGTTACCTGTGTGACCTGGAGACCAAGATTCTAGATGACAAGCTAACTGCTCACCGCCTTTCTCAAACACACAATGATGGAAGGAGAAGCACATACCAACCACAACGAAACAAAACAAAACAAAACAACTTTAATCCAGAATATAAAACAACGTTAACTACACAGATGCCCCCAGCTCATAGCAATTTCTAAATCATGCTAGTTGAAAGTTATAGACCCCTTGTCCTTCATTTTCTAGAAGCAATCCCTTGTCCACTGTCTTCCTTGGCCTTTGCCTTTGTCTTCTGGAAGCCTCTTATGAGATCATTATCCTCCATGGCCACACTGAAGAATATACCTCTCTCAGGTTTCTGAACTATTTGCCTCTAGTCAGTGCCATGTGCAGGTAACTTCAGTCAAAGGTCTTGTCTTGACAGATTTTGTCAACCTGAAAACTTTGGCTGTGTTTTTAATGGCTTCTATGCTCTACCCAGACCCTGTCTCAGCTCACTGGCTCTTATCTTCAGCCCATCTGAGACAATGGGCCTGGGTGGAAAGGAAACACCCTTAATCTGATCTTGGCTGCTGGCAGAGAATTCTTAACTGAGAAAGCTTGAGAAAGGCTCAGGGCAGTCTTAACTCCTACTAAGGCTGCCTTTTCAGTGCCAACTTAGATCACCACTTCCATTTGGGGTACAGAGCCGTTGGCTCTTACAACTCTTCAAGGTTCCACATTTCCAGACTCCCTGTCAACTTAGATTGCAGGCAGCAGGCAGAGGTGCCCCACCAACGAGCTGTGCTCCCTCCATCTCTGTTTGCAAGCTGACTGGGTCTAACCTGTTTTCATCTCTCTTTTCTAGGATTATACTGAAAGCTGTAAGAAACAGTCTTCTTTCCAGTTCTCAAATTCTGCTAGAGTTACAGACTCAGACAGCATGTGGTCTTCCTGACAAAGTATCAGTCACAGATGACAGTTTCACTAAATCTTCTGCAGAACCTCACAAGGGTCACCAGCTTTCTACTCCACCTGTCTGAGTCTACTCAGACTCAGAAGCCAGTGCCACACACGCGAGTGTTTTTAATGACAGTACTCTACTTCTAGATAGTCTAAATGAAGTAGGAAATTGACTTTAGCAGCTGTAACTGAAAGATTAAACAACAACAGCTTAAATAAGATGAATATTTTTTTCTCTCATGAGAGAGTCCATGTTGGTATGATGAGTCTGTTCAGGACTCAGAAGCCCTGGGTTTCTTTCATCATGTTGTTCCACCACCCCAGGAAGGTGTCACCATCCACATGGTCCAACATAGCTCACCCCAAGTACTCATGTCAGTGATCAGGAAGGAAGATGGGGCAGAATGTGTAATTAGAAGTCATACATATCACTCCTGTCACCTCTCGTTGGTCATATGGCTCCACTTAATTGCGAAACAGGCTATGATGGTCAGTCGTTAGTCTGGCTGCCATGTACCCCACTAAAAACTCAATGGTTCTCACACAATGAGAGAAGAGAGGAGGAAGTGATGGAGCGAGAAATTAGTCATCCTTTCCACAGCCTGTCTATCCTCGAAAGAGCCATCTGAGGGGCAAAGACTCCATCTTGTCATTTTGATCATCCATAGGTCTAACCACGTGTCCAGCACAGGGTCAGTGACTGCATGTTCAACTTTTCCCAGATCATAATTCAATTCCATCATGGCGGACATGTCTAGCCATGGTGATTCATGTTTAAAAGGCACTTGACCACTGTAACCCAAGTATCCCTAATCTATGCGTCTTCCAGTTCTCGAAACCTAGAGAATTACTCCTCGTGTTCAATATCCCTGAGTGCTTTTGGAAGCAGGTCGTTTGTTCCCGCTGACTCCAGTGTGGCCCAGCCCTGTCCCCTCCTCCACCCGCCATGTACAAGAACCCCAGGCTCACACTCATGACACTTCTGTAATCAAGGACAGGAGTAACAGAGGGCGATTATAGCACAAGGCGGACAACAGCTTCAAATCCACATAAAGTCACATATCACTTCCTCAAAGTGTGCTGATCATTTCCAACCTGAGGGAACTTCTCCTCAGCCACGTTCCTCCGCTGGTCCCTACCCCCGCCCTCCTCCCACACGATATTTTTTCAAGTCTCTTCTCAGATGCCCAATTCCTGCCTATTCTCACCCACTCCTCGAGCAGCCCCTGAGCCCCTCACATAATTCGCCTCAGTTTTGGAAACCTCAAAGCCCATTACAGTTTCCCTAAGCAAAGCGGCCATCAACAGCAGAGGGGGATTAGGCCTTTCCTGTAGAAGGCCGAGGAGACTATAATCTTAAATAGTCACTTTATTTTCTCTCCGCTAAAAGGAGAAGATCTCCTTTGACTCTCAAACTCCTCCTGGAAGGGAGGAGAGCCGAGGCACCTGCCACCCAGAGGCATAAACCAGCACCCAGGCCACACAGCCAGGGAGAAGCAGGGCTGGCTCACATGTTGGGCTCCAGCGCCCCTGCCTGGGGAGCAGCCAGGATCACCTTGGGTCATCTCTGTGCTCTGTGACATGAGTCTGCTTTCCTCTGTGCTTGGCTCCCAGGGGACAGTGCTCAAGCTTTCCCCCCATGCCACACCAGCCATGTGCAGGGTCCACCTGTCCTGCCAACCGACTGAAACAGTCGTTGTGGTGAAACCACTGTCTCAGGATGCTCTCTGGGGATGCAACCTAGTTAGTGCGCTCCCAAACCACCCACAATCCAGCTTCAGATTCCCAAGTGCCCCATGCCACCCACTGGGAGGGCCAGGCCATCCCTACTGGGGTGGAGAGGAGAGGGTGGAGGAGGTCAGGGGAGAAGGGGAGGGGAGAGGCTGGTGGAGGGGACTGAATTGAATAGCTGCTTTCTTCTCACAGGCTTCCCCCACCCCCAAGTGGTCACTGATTAACCCTTGGACCAGATAACCCCTCCATGGGAGGAAAAAAATGTGTTTATCCTAGGTCATAAAACATCAATATTGACTTCTCACAGGTGCAGCCTGTGAAGGGGAAGGCGAGAGGGGTTGAGGAGGGAGTGAGACTCACTGCCCCTCCCTCCCAGAGCCTAGCACTCTTGTCTGACGCCCAGGGGTCAGCCCACCTGTCTCTTTCCCATGGAGAAGATTGAGTGCTCAGGTTTCAGGATTTGAAAAAGTCAGATTCCCACCCATTTCCACCCTCAAAGGCAGCCCCTAGCCAGGAGCCCAGGCTTCTAAGATGGCGTGAGGGCCTCCCCGTTCCCGGCACTCCCACCTCTACCTCCAGCAGATGAGAGAGGGGTGCAGGTCCTGCATCTGGGCTCAGACAACCTCTGCTCTGCTCTTCCACCCTGGGAGTCTCCGGGGCTGCGATACGACTGACTTGAGCTTCAGTTTCTTCATTTGCTAAATGGGCACTGTGATTGCACCCAGCGGACAGGGTGTAGGGTGTCCAGCAGGCTGGAAAGGGACCCCTTGTGCTTATAAGAAGCACGTATAAGCTGGTGCTCCTATGAACGGCATCGCTCTTTCTCATCTACTCCTTGGCCTCCTATCTCTTGACATTCACCTCACTTATATCCTTGCTTCTGGCTGAAGCCTTCCAATGTGGCCATGAGGTGGACAGTGCCAGACTCACTTGGGGCCAGAAACCTGAGGTGGTCGGGGCTGCGGGCTTTATCCCTCTTCCCATTGATTCAGAAAGAATCAACACCCAACACTCTCCCAGCACGGGGAGGGGGTTCTGGGTTGGGGTCAGGGTTGAAGAATCCAGCTAAGTCCTTCTCAGAGAACCTCACTTTCATCCTTGTCTCCGCCTCCTTCCTTTTGGAGGTGAAGGTATTTGTCTCCCTCCCTGTCTTTCTGGAGGGTCAGAATGAGGAGGTTCCCCACACACAACCGCTCTGGGGTGGGGTGCTTTCTGCCCCTCACTGACCACTGGGCTCAGCGACCAGCGGGGAGGCATCCAGGCTTCCCTGACCCTCACTCAAGGCCCGGGTCCTCTCCCCTGACCCCAGGGAAGCCCCACCTGATGCTGAGGCCAAGGCCCCAGGCCCGAGTGCCCTCCATATGGCTGGCTGGAGGGACCCTGTCCCTGGGTACCTGGTCAATAATTAACACTAAGCAAACTGGCCTCCAGGCCTCCCAGCAGGGTCAGACAAAGGCCTTGCTGTCTCACTGAGCTGCCATCTTGGTGGGGGTTACTGGCCGGTCAGTCACCCCTGGGTGGCAAACACCCCCGCCTCCCAGGCACTGGAGTGGCTGCCACTCAGCAAGGAACTGGACCAGGGAGTAGGAGGGCGATGAGGGGGTTTAGCCACATGCCTGGTTTTAACCCTCAATTTCTTGTTTGTGAGCAAACTTGAGATGTGGGGGATGTGAGGGTCTGCCATGGGGCTCCCCAGGTGGGGTCTGTCTGCAGCTGTCTGTCACAGGGTTAATGGGGGTGGGGTGACCTGCCTCTGAGAGCCCCCCTACCTCAGCCCCTTCTTCCTCACACCTATCCACCCTGGGAAGATCTGTTGACTGTCTTCAATGTGCCATACTCTTCTAGTGTCCCCCGATCTCTCCTGTTGCCCTAAATATCTGCTCCTCCTTGATGCTTTTGCCTTGGAAGCCCTTTCTCTCTCTCCACTTGAAGCTCTTTCCTCCTCCAGGATGTCCTCCTTATGCCCTCCTGAGCCCATCCTCCTGGTCCTGCCTACACTGATGCCCCTTTTCCTCTCCTTATCTCACAGTGTGCCCAGGCTGCCTCCCTGGCTGGGCCTCCTGGAGCCCTCCTGAGGGCTGAGCACCATGGCTTCCCCTTCCGCTCCCTGTGGGCAATGAGCAAAGTCAGCAGGTTCATCAGCAATCTCACTCCACGAATCAGGCAAGAAGTTACTTTCTTGCAGAACAACATCTCGGGAGACAACTTCTACATGGATCAGAAAATTCTAGATACATGGCAAAGTTCCCAAAGGTGGCCTTGCCAACCAGATTTCCCTGCAATTGGCTGCCAAGATGTCTGAGAATTCTTTATCACCATCCTCTTCATCCTCCACTCCTAGTTCAGCCAGTGTGCCCCTGGGTTTTGGCATGGACGAGGACATTTCTGGTGGCCCACCTGACAGCCCCAGGTACAGAGCCCACCAGCTCCTGGCCGCTTCTCCCTGTGGCCACGGCACCCTTTCTGAGCAGTGAACAGAGCACGGTCTGTGACTTCTTCCGCTTGCCTGGCTGTTCTTGTCCTCCTT